>CM051272.1:39095081-39130081 GCA_027921565.1 Artemia sinica | reverse complement strand
ATGTCTGCTCGTTTGGGACTTTTAAAAGGACTCTTAAGGACCATTTAATTAAGAATCAAACAGAAGAGTATTTCATTTTTTTTTCTTCTTCTTTTTTTCCCTCTGTGGAGTTGATGTCCTTTGAGTGTTTATTTCATGGTGTATGGCTGTCTTCTCTGCGTTTTGACTCCCAGGCCTCAGGTATGTTCTCTTTTAAACGTTATGTTATTTGGCTATTGTTCTCTTCTTTTATTGTGTATCCCCCTGGAGCCTGGAGCCTTTCGAGGGGGGATAAGGGTGTTGTATTTCAAATCTGCTTTTATTGGTGAATATTAAAATTCTTTACAATAATGAATAAACTTTACTTTATAGTTTTTATTTATTTATATTTTCTTTTCTTCTCCATTTTGCTCTTCTTTCTGTGACTATGAGTAATTGATTTTTTTGTGCCTTATGTGCAACCTTTCTCGTGGCTTACTTTTGTGTTTTGAATGGTTGGCAATAGTTTTTCATTTATTTGCTTTTCTTTCTATTTTTCTTTTCTTTCACCTGATTTGCAGTTTGGTTTCAAGATATTTGCCACGAGCGCTTGCGTAGCATTTCATAAGCGCGGTAAACATTATCTAATGTTTTGCTGGTTGTGGTTGCTAAAGAAGAAACTGTGATGCTTGCAGGCCATGACGTCGGCATGGCTTTCGATTCGGGTATCCATGCCCAACAGCTCGTCTCTGCTTTTAAGAGAGGACTTGATAGACATATTGTTGCTACATATAGGAGCATATGTTCTAAGTTGATTGTAGAGTTCGCCAAGGGCCTTATTATCACCAACTCTGTAACATAACCGTATTATTGACGCTCAGAAGCCAATGAAAACCTGTCTCATTTTCCGTAGAATTGATCTGTCTCTTGTTAATTATGCTCATGATATTTTTAATATCATGACTTTCTACTTGAAAGTAGATCTGCTTGTGGCGTAGAAAGTAGTTTTAGTATTTTGTCTAAGAAATATGCTAACATAGGCTTAGAATTCAACTCCAGCAAGAGTAGGGTAATAGTTTTCAACTGTCGCCAGAAAGAATCAGAGCCTGTCACATTTACAATGGGAAGCAATACAATTACCACAGCAGCAACAATGGCTTACCTGGTTTGCCCGTTGGGTCTAAGCTTTAAGCTACCTGGTTCTGTCTATTAAATAATTTTAATGATGATTTGATAATAAAAAATAATCCATAGTGTGTTTTATAAATTTAGGAAAATACCTGCTAAGCCTCCCCTCCCCCTCTGGCGAAAAAATCGTCAGATATTAGCACGTTATGTACTCAACTATCCCTAAGCTGTGATCTTGATGGGGAGGGAGAAGTTCCTAAAGTCTTTACACCCTGTGCATAGTATGTAAAAATCAATTGTCAGCAGTTACTAAAAGTTGTCTTTTATATATACATAGTTTTGCCCTAGCTTTCTGCTGTTAATTCTTAGCTAGTGATGTATTAAATTAAGTTGTTCGTTCATTAGTTGTGTCTGCTGTTTCAAACAGTTTGTGGTAACGAACTGTAAGTAAGGAGCCATTCTGCTAAATAGTAACTGAAAACAATCAGATTCAGCAAATCAGCGAACCCTACTCTGCAGGTTTCAAGCTCCTATAAACAAAAATGTGGAATTTTGCATTTTTGCCAGAAGAAAGATTACGGAGGCGTGTTTATTTGATGTTTTTTTTCCCAGGGGTGATCGTATCGAACCGGCTCTCCTAGAAGATAAGAAGAGGACTCAATTGATCGGAAATCTGAAGTTCTAGTGACCTTTTCAAATAACCAAGAATATTGGAGGGCAGCTAGCCCCCCTCCCAGGCCCTTTTTCCCCATAGTAGCCCGATCAAAATTTTGAGATAGCCATTTTGTTTAGAATAGTCACAATATCTAATGACTATGTCTTTCAGAATGAGTTGACTCCCCACATTCCCCCGGGTAAGGGCTGCAAGCTATAAACTTTGCCCATTGTTTACATATGGTTTTGGTTATTGGGAAGCATACAAATATTTTTTTTTTGGGTGGGTGGGGTCAAATATTTCAGTTTTAATATAGAAAATGCATTTGTTTACCAAAGGTACGAGAAAAATTTTAGGTTCCACAATAAGAAAGCATGGACTACCCATATATATAAGAAAAAGAATTTTACAAGACAATAAGTGATGCAATATTAACACGTGTCGAGCTGTGCGGTGTTGGGTCATATAGAAAAAAAGGGATTACAGAGAATAAGTTGTTCTTTATAATAGCTGAAATTTTCATACAAAAGAACCAATAAGGGAGAGGCATAACATTTCATTCTTTTTACTGACTCCAAATTCATCACTGGAGGTTTAATCTTAAGCTGCAACTTAAATTTTCTTGGGAAACTTAACCCATCCTGAAGCCTTTTACTGACTCTAAATAGAAGCTAAGCCTGAAAATTTCTGTGGCGGTGGTGAAGTTCTAGGAAGCTAAGCTTGACCCCCTGTTCTTCGGTAGCATAGAAAATCTGTCAGCACACCTCAACGTGGTGAAGGGGTGTGAAGATCACTAAACTTCACCCCACGCAAGGTGATGGCTAACGCGCTGCAGGGTGACCTTGTGGAGTGGTGCCCCTCGAGGAAATTTGAGCCTAATAAAAGACACAGCATTTCCACTGTTCTGAATAATGGATAGTTTTTCTGGGTTTGGTTTGTTTTGGCGAGCGTTTTCGGGCGGAAAAACATCTTCCTAGCTAATATATCTACTATGAGTTGCCTCCCCGTAGTAACATAATATATGTAGGCATAAATATATAATGAGTCGGAGGTAATAGGCTTGAGATCGTCTGCGCAGGATCACGACTCTTCTTGATAGAAGAGCACCGTCAAGTGCTGAAAACCAGCCTGTGACCATGGTTGTCCTGTGATAAAAACCATGAAAGCCATGTAGATGTCCTTCAATTCTGTAATGAAACTCATCTGAAGGGCTCTTCCGTCATGTTTGCACGCCTGAGGAGCATGTTCATTGGTCTTCCTAGGTGACAGGTGCCGTCCGGTTGCCAGTGAAGGGACAATTTAAGAAGTTTATGATCTGGTGTACGGAAGATATTTCCAATGTATTGCCATCTTCGGTGCCTCACAGTGAAGGCGATGTCTGGTTGGCATGTGTGAGTACGGATCTCGTTGTTGCTGACATGATCTCTCCAGCTGATCCTTAGGTAGGATCACCTATTAATTTCGTGTCTTTCTAAGGCCTCATTTGGCTCAACACGATTTTCTTTTACATCAAGCCCTTTTTGGCGCAGGAACTAACGGCTTCAAATTTTCAAATTGATCAAGGACAACATGTTTTTGGCCATTTTCGGGCCTTTTAGCATCTCCCCAGTAAAAATGGTGGTCCCATTAGCCAAGGAAAAAATCGTTGAAATTTCAAAGCCAAAAAGAGAAAAAAAATTGGGCCCTTTTTGGGTCCAATTTTCAGGTAAATCAATTTTTTTTTTTTGGTGAATTTGGGTTCCATTGGTCCAAGGGCATTCAGATATAAGTGCCAAGACAATAAATCAAAATGTTTTAGTCCATTTTTGGTGCCAGTGCCTCAAATCGATTTTTTTTGTGTGCTTGTGTCCCGATTTCAGGAACTTACTCCTATTTGTTTCAAGTCATTCAATAAAAGTTTTTTTGGCAGTTTTTTTCGGAGCCCAAATCTGTTTTTTGACTTTATACTGTGAAATTTTTCCTTGTCATCGTACCCGAGGAATGAAGAGAAAAAGTTTTGAGCTAATGAGAAAAAGAAACAGTTCTTAGATCTTTTCAGCCCCGTTTTTCTTAGGGGGGGGGGGATTTCCCTAAAATAATTCTTTTCCTCTTGGACTGAAAACTACAGCCAAAAGTTTCAAACTGATTAGGGGAAGCAAGGTCTTTAGCCCATTTCCGAGCCCCCTAACAACTTTCCGCTTCGAATAAAAATGTATGGCCTCTTTCCATAGAACTACGAAAGTATCAAGCGAATAAGGAGAAAGTGTTATTTGGCCCTTTGTAATTGTGAGGGGGGTCCTCAACCCTTTAAAAGGGCATGATAATTTTCAGTTTCAATGGAATAAGCCCCATTCTGACATTATGAAACCACCCCTTCCATACGAACAGACCCGGAGATTTTCTTTACGAATCAGTGTGATCCTCGCTGTTGCATGTCTTCTAACTACATATTTAATTGTTCATCATTTTCATTTATCATTGTGATGCTTGTTGTTACGTTTCTCCTAGCCGTAGATCTCATTGTTCTTCATTTTCGTTCATCATTGCCTCAGACTTTTTCTCCATGCCTTTTGCTTTAGTTGTTTGAGTTCATTCATTATCTTGTATAATTTCGCGTGACATCATAGATACAAAAAATTCTTCCCAAATTTTCCCTAGTAAGTATATTTTTGCTTCAATTACGCTGTAATTCAGTAGCAACCAGGCAAGTTCCATGGCATATATCCTCTGGAATATATAAATTACGCATTATCATATTTGTCGTGTTATTCTTTAGTTCTAAGGCATAGGATGGCAAATCAGCAATTTCAATTGAATTAAGAAATTCTGACGTTAATTCAATTCCTCCTTCTTATTTATTCTCCACATACGCTAATTTAACACATTCCTTCATTCCATTGTAATTTTGATTTGTCTTCTAACTGCATATTTCGTTGGGCAACATTTTTGTTTGGAATTCAATATGATTCTCGCTGTCGCTTGAACCACAAATCTGCTCGAGTCATTCATCCCCTTGAATAACTTTGCATGTGTCATAAATATCGAATAGATAATACCATCCCTGGGAAAAAATAATACAATTTGTTGCTCTTTAAATGAATTAAATAAAAAAAACAAGATTTTTCAACTGAAAGTAAGAAGCAACATTATAACTTAAAACGAACAGAAATTATTCTAAACATGAAAAGGACTGCCCCCTCCTTAATACCCCACTCTTTGCGCTAAAGTGTGACTTTTTGTTACAACTCTTTAATAACGACTCCTGAAACATAATGGCCGGTTAATTAGAATAACAAGCTTTTTAAAGTAGTAAAAAAAAACATTAGCGTAAGGAAGGGTACAAGGAGTGGATATATCCTTTCATTTACAGAATAATTTCTGTTCGTTTCAAGTTTTTATGTTGCTCCCTACTTTCAGTTGAAAAACCTTTTTTATTTATTTTAAAATTGTTATGTTGATAAATGGATCCATTCTAATGGAAAATTTAATCAACAAGTACAAAATTTTGCGTATTTCTTTTTAATGCGTAAAAATAAGCATTCATATTTTTAATGCTTAAAAGGAGGTTCTTCGAAAAAAAAACTTTTATAAAGATGTACCATCTCGTCTCACTCCTTCTTATGCACGTAAGCAGACGAATGCTCCATTTTATGTTATACTTAACATATTTCTGTAATAAGAGTGGAGCTATCACCCAGCGGCATTCACATTACAGACTTACTCCTACAACATACTCCTCACAATGAAGGGAGATTAGGAATTAAATTCCACCTATTTTAGGAATATTTATTGGAAAGTAGCGTTTGTTTTGGTATGTTCATTGAAAAAAAAAAACCACCTCTAAATTCCAGACTACCTTTTGCAACCACCCCACTACATTTTCTTTAGTGAATTTACGATCTTGGATATTCAAGTCATTGGAATATGTACTTGAGAAATATGTTTGTTTATACTGAGGAATATTTTACTCTTAGTAAAGTAGTATTTTTATATTTTCTTTTTATTATTCTCTTTATTTTTTTTCTAATTTTCAATTTCTGTTTAATTGGTATTACTCGCTTTCTCACTTGCATTCAAATGTCTCCCTTGCATTTCAAAATCTTCTAAGACCTGGAACTAAGATTTTTTTTAGCAGAAATAAAGTTCCTTCTGTGGCTTTTTTCTATTCTGAAATAGCTTACTGATACGCCCGATACTGGCAACATAATTGCGTAACTTACAACCCTTTTCCTAGGGACTATGGTGGGTCATATCATCACCAAAAGCACAGTTATTGCACTTTGAACTATGGTGAATAAAATGACAATCTCAAAATTTCATTCGGGCATCTTTGCGGGGGGGGGGGGGAGGGTGCTCAGGGAAGAAGGGGGTTACTGCCCTCCAGTCTTTTTTGGTCACTTAAAAAGGGCAATAGAAATTATTATTTTCGTTCCAGTGAACCCTCTGTCGATCTTCTCAGGTCCATTGGTTCGATGCAGTTACCCCTGGAAAAAAAAATAACAATAAACATGCATCTGTGATCTTTCTTCTGACAAAAATACAAAATTCCACGTTTTTGTATATAGAAGCTTGAAACCTCAATAGTGGGGTTCTCTGATACGCTGAATCTGGCGGCATGATTTGCCATTAAAATTCCTTGACTTTTTATGTTTATTTTCCTCCATTTTTGAAAACCAGGCAAATTTTCTCAGGCTCGTAGCTTTTCCTGGGTGGCACTAGAATTAATTATTCTTATAGATTTGGAATAAGCATAATAAGCCAATTTTTTTGACGTATGTATTGATGTCAAAATTCAGTTTTAGAGTTTCGGCTACTATCATGGGCGCCTATAAGGGGGGAGGGGGCGCCCAATTCCTGGCTGAATGATGCTGCCTTATTTTTATATTTTTGTTCTGAGATTTCTATTATATAGCATTAAAAGTTCCAATTAGACGAGGTTTGCCCCCGTGGAATTCAGCTTATGGGCGCCCATGGTTACTATTGAGCCGCGCTGCTCCTTCATATAGTTCGTTACCACGAATTGTTTGATATGAATGTCGCTTCATTTACATCGAACATCGAAACACTATTTATAAGGTTTTTTTTATATATTCCGAAATTTCTTGTTTATTATTCGTTCTTCTTGAATGAGTTTGTACTCAAATTGATTTTTAGATGATTTCATCACATCTATTAAAAAAATATGTTAAAACATATTAAAAATATGTTAAAAAAGATGTATTTAGATTCACCTCTGAACTTGGAAGTTCGATGCCTTTTAGTAATTAATTGATAATGACCTCCTTGGTAAGTAGGTTGCACAATCTGGGTCTAACGTCAAATTCATTAAGGGGTATAGTAATGAATAAAAATGATTAGTAAATCATAAGAAAAGCAACAAACCATATCAAAAGAAGTAAAGTAAAAAAGATTGAAGTAAATAGTTAAAGAAATAAACCACTAAAGCTATTTCAATTCAGGTTAAATTATGTTAATCCAGTGAACGCTCCCCCCTTGATTATTAGTCTCATGTTTTGGTAAAAGATACTGCAAAGATCTTACTTGGGTTGCAAGTTATCGAATTTTTATTCGGAATCTGTAACTGGAAGCTTATTGGAAGTTTCACAGCTATAAAGATTTTTCACCCCTCATTTTTTTTTGTGTGAACTTACCGTTATGTATATTTTTACTCGCATGATTAATGGAAGCAGATGATTTGGCAATTTTATGACTGCCCCCTTAGTGACTTATCTCTGACTAATAGTTTTAAATGATTTTGCTTCAAGATCGAATTCCAGCAATTAAACTGTAATTCGACACGTCCCAATGCTCATGGCCCAGGGTGTGACCGTGTTACCCGGAGTATCATTAGTCATCCTCCCCCTAAAATTCTTGTCATCTTGACTTTTTCTTCATGTTGATGAAATGATGAAAAGAGAAGTGTTCTGAGTCAAGACCTGTCTTTATTTGCCTTTTTCAGGGATATTAGGTAAGGTCACATCCAAATGGGTAACCCACCATTGTATGCTTAAATACGCATGGTACTTGCTCCAACGCATCAAGGTGTGCAGTGATTGGTCTTTGGTACTGACGGCGCTTGGCTGAGCTAGCCTGAAAAAAAAATTAAACGATGACCCGATTTTTTTTTCTCAAGAACGTGTTTTTTCACACTTATTCAGAAATTTTGTGTTTTTTTTTATATTTAATCATATTCTATTTATGAAAAAAGACCTAGGAAAATGAATTAAATCTTAACCCCCCTCCCAGAAACAGTTTTGCCTTTGAACTTTTAAGCTTTTAGCAAACTAGAAAGAAAAAGTTCTTTTATCGTATTGAAACTTTTAAACAATAAAAACTACCACAGAGCATACTGCTGCACTAAGCCCACTGAGACCAGCACAGCTACGCACACCCCTCTTCCATACCAATCTATTCGAAGCTTCCATCTTTACATCCTCCGAAAAAGTTCCAATTTCCTTCAAAACCTTTCTTACGACCCCCCCCCCACCTGTTCAGGGAAAACCTTCTTTTTGTTTGGCCCTTGACGGATAACCAAAAAGTCTTTGGCAATCTGTCATCCTTCATCCCCGAAACGTGCCCTAGCCAGCTTAACCTTTCTCTCAATATATACCCTAGAAAGCGGGATATAGCCACATTTTTCGTGCAGCTTGTTTTCTGAAATACGGTCAGTCAAGTGGGTTTCTGAAAGAATCCCCAGAATGTTCCTCTTGAAAACATCAAACAGATCCTCCTCCATCTTCTGAGGCACGTGCGTTTCAAAACAATACTTGACCAGTTGGACGCCTGTATTACATACATTTTCTCTGTCTCCTCGTCTCCAGGGAGCAGCGATAAGTGATACCAACCTTCGCAAGCTGGTTATAAGTGGTCTAAAGCATTGGTCACCGTCCAACCTTCTTGTCCTTAGTCTGCTCTGCACTGCCTTGGGATCTCTCTAGCAGGCTTTTAACGTTTCAGTCTTACATTCATAACACTGTTTAGGCACAATTTTGTTCTGTTGGTATGCTTTGTTGTTTTTATTTAAAAAAAAAAAAAAACAATCGATTTTTTCAGTTCCTTATTTCTCGAATATAAATTTTTGATACACAATACTAGGCTATAATTTTAGGGCTTTAAAAAAATCATGGGGGGAGGGGCTTATAGCACCGCTTGAATCCGGGTTCGGAGGTAGGGTGGTTGCAGCATGGATGTGTTGTGGAATTATTTCTCGAATGTAAATTTTTGGTACCCAATAGTAGGCTATAATTTTAGCGGTTTCTTAAAAAAAATTATGGGGGGGGGGCTATAGCACCGCTTGAATTCAGGTTGGGAGGTAGGGTGGTTGCAGTATGGATGTGTTGTGGACTTATTTCTCGATAATGAATTTTTGGTACCCAATATAGGATATAATTTTAGGGGTTTCTTAAAAAAATTTAGGGGGGGGGGTGGTACAGCACCGCTTGAATCCGGGCTTGTAGGTAGCGTGGTTGCAGTATGGATGTGTTGTGGAAATGATACTGTTGAGGGAGCCTGGAGTGTTGTTTTGCTCTTTTATTCCCTTTTTTTTCTGTTTTTTATTAATTATTACACTTAATGAAACTGGCTAGTATCTTACCCTGCATGCTAGCAAAAACGTAAGTTTTTTCATAAGTGTACCGTTTATGTAAAAAATCGTATTTCTGTTTGAGAATAAAGAAACCTAGACTAACCTATGCTGACAGCTTTTAGTTGATATATATATATATATATATATATATATATATATATATATATATATATATATATATATAATATATATATATATATATATATATATATATATTATATATATATATATATATATATATATATATATATATATATATGTATATATATATATATATATATATATATATTATATAAAAAGAAACAAGTTTTTTAACTGAAAGTAAGGAGCGACACTAAAAGTTAAAACGAACAGAAATTATTCAGTATATGAAAGAGGCTGTCCCCTCCTCAACGCCTCACTCTTTACGATAAAGTTTGACTCTTTGTCACAACTCTACTTTTTAAAACAATAAAAACTCTAGCGTAAAGAGGAGGCGTTGAGGAGGGGACAGCCCCTTTCATATACGGAATAATTTCTGTTCGTTTTAAGTTTTAACGTCGCTCCTTACTTTCAGTTTAAAAAACTATTTTTTTTAAATTTAATTTCTGAACGTTTTTCAACCAATGTAGGTTCGAGTATGGTTCACCGTATATGGAAAAGTAAAACAGAATTTGCATATTAATTTTAGCAAATTTATTTCTTATATGAAGAGTTGCCCCCTCCTCCATACATTGCTCTTTACGCTAGAGATAAAAAGCTAAGCACTTTTAAAAAAGCTTCCTATTCTAATTAAACAGCCCCCGTGCTTCAGTAGATGCACTTATGAAATTGGGACAAACAGTCGAACTTTAGCGTAAAGAGCAAGGTATTGAGGAGGGGGCAACCCTTAATTTATGGAACAATTTCTGTTCATTTTCCAATTAATGTCGGTAAATCTTGGTCACTCTCTATGAAATATGACCCTCCCCCTCACGGAAAACTCCTCCGTGGAAATTTCATCCAACGTAAAATGCACCCCCCGTCAAATGCCCTCCAGTCAGTTCCATCCTCGCTTAGAATCCCCCTCCCTGTAAAATTGCTTGTGGAAAATTCACCCTGAAAAATCTCCTTAGCATTCTTTCATTTCAACACGAAATTAATCTCTAATACGTTTCTCCATCACTCCAGAAATGCCCCCTTGCATGAAAATTATTTCCCGGAAATTAAAATACGCTGGAAAAAGCCCTTGGATAATAGGGATGCATCGTGAGCCGCTGGACGAACAATGGTACGAACAACTGGGACGAACAACACGTAAAAGATCACAGCTAATCAGAGGGCTAGAATCCGTGGACGAACAAGACCACATCCTCTTTCTAGACCAATCAGGGAGTCAGAAATACAAACGGGAATGACATCAGACCAGATTTCTTTTGAATTTATGTAATTTCTGTTTGTCACAATTCCACCTTGAGGTGAAACTCTGTGGCCGTTATAATAGACATGTATACAATATGGGATGTGAGCGATATAAAATATTGTTTTTGGCAATGGAGTATGCTAAAAAGATGAAAGTAATAGAGCCATTGGTGTCAAGATGACATTGTGAATTTACCTAGCTTTACTTCCCGATTGTGTTCTGTATATTACACAAGTACCATTTACCCAGCCCTGGGAATTAAATGATAATATTTTATCTGATTAATATAACGGTTTCAAGGTGATAGTTCTGTGTGTGTGTAAGTGAGAGAAGACATTTGCTTGTTTTTCTATTTCTTTAATAACATAGGTTAATCTAAATATTGAATGTAGTTTACTGCTACTTTCATTCACAATATAACTCTGTGTATATTGATTCTTAGAACAGTCTACTTTGAACTAAAGATACATTAGCCAGAGAAGAGCAATGAATAGTCCAAACGTTGTAAGACTTTTTTTTTGTTTAATACTATCTCAATAATGAAAATCATGTTTGATTTAAAGTTCCAGTAGCTTGTTTTTTTTTAGATGAATTTCTGTTCGTTTTTTTATTGACAAAGTCATTTTCAGGAAAAATATTTTATATCTTTTCGTTTTTTTTCTATACGAATTCAAAATTTGGCATAATTGTGGGTTTGACATGCTAAATATTTCTAATGACATAGTTGCTGGGCCGTTCTACTATAGTGAATAAAAATCATTGTCTTAAAATCTTAACTAGATGTTCCGAGTCGCTCCTTATAGTTTGTTAGCACGAGCTGTTTGACTTAAACGCGCAGTAAAACAATAAATACATTTTTAAAGTGGGTTTGGAAAAAATAATGACACTTTTGAAAGGTATAGAATATTTCGTGTAAGTTTAATTTTTAAAGAAGAACTCCTCCCCTCGCCAAGTTTAGGATATATACAGCAAAATGAACTGGACGTGTTTTTTCCTAGCATATTTGTAGTCAATTACGAATGAAAACCATTAACGGATATATCTGTGTCATTAACGATGATAAATGTCTAATTATTAAAAGTGTTACTCATAGAGGTTAATGGTTTGCTCTGTCTTTGATTTTCAGTGCTGTTTATATTCACAATCATAGGTATAACTATATCATAGGTATAGCAAAATTTGCACTTTACTGAAAAAATATAAATGTTTTTACTTTTATAACTTTAATAAATCTAATAATATTAACATTTTGATTACTAAATATCAGTATATCTATATTAAACTGACAATGCACATTCATTTTTATTTTTTCAGTAAAGTGCAAATTTTTTTCTGGCCCTGGGAAGGCATAGGGGTTTTGCGCCCAACTTTTGTTAATTTCTGCTCGTTTTGATTTTGACTCGGTTAATTATTGTAATTTCTGTTCGTTTTCTGATTCATTTATTTATCGATGCTGATTTGTGGTAGTTTCACGCTTGTTAGATTATTTGATTTTATTTTTGCTCATTTTTTGTTTAATGGAGTTCTTTACTTTTCTTTGAAAAACTTATTTTGTGGAAAAAGTTTTTTAAATTAATTTCTGTTCGTTTTATATTGACATAGTCTTTTCAGGGAAAAAGAAAATAATACTTTAAATCTTTTCGTTTTTTAAGACTTTATAGTTTGGCCTGCTATTTGTATGCTGGAGAAAAATTTTCAGCAATTTTTTAACAAAATACACCCTTTTAAAAATCTGGACACAAATAGTACTGTTTAATATAGTTTCTTACCTCCTCTAGTTGACCTGAAATGGAAAACTTGATACCATTCGCAAAAAAATCTGTTTACTTTCTTTGATAGCTTGGATTCACTTACGCAATTTCGATTTGGTTAAATTTTAAGAGCAAAAATGGGAGAGTTGGCGTGGGAGGGTGGGTGTGGGAGGGTGGGAGTGGAAGGGGGATTAGTTGCCCTCAAATCACTTTCGACCATTAAAAAGGACATCAGCCCTTTCTATTTTCAATCGAATGAGCCCTTTTCGAAGTTCCCACGACAACTCCTTCGATACGAAGTGCCCTGGTCTAAACAACAACAACAACACAAAATAATACATTATACCCACTTCGATCTTTACTATAAAAATGTCAAGCCTTCCAATCACTTTCGACTATTAAAAAGGGCACTATGCCTTTCGATTTCCAATCGAATGAGCCCTTTTGGAAACGACAACGCTTTCTATAAACACCTTATATTCCCCCAGGGCATAAATTACAACCCTTACCTTAAGGTCTGTTAGGGTGGTTGTCATCCTCTAAGACCGAATTTCCAAAACTTTCAACTACGTTAAACAACATGGCTATCTCAAAATTTTAATTGGATGTGTTTGAGGAAATGGTGGGCATAAGAGGGGCGGTAATCGCTCTCCAATCACTTTCAACTATTAAAAATGCCCTTAGCCCTTTCAATTTCCAATCAAATGAGCCCTTTTGAGGTTTTTGCGACAAAACTTTCAATAAAAATCTTATATGCCCCCAGGGCATAACTTACAACCCTTGCCCTGAGTGCTGAGGGGGGGGGGGTGTCATTCTCAAAGACCTAATTCCCAGAACTTTCTACTACATTTAATTCCAATCAAATGATTGGATTCATCATTTAATTTCCAATCAAATGAGCCCTTTTTGAAATTTCTATAACAACTTTCTATATAAACTTTATATGCCCCCAGGGCATAACTTACAATCCTTGCACTGAGGGCTCTGAGGGGGTTATCATCCTAAAAGACCTAATTTCAAGAACTTTCAACTACGTTGAACAAAATTGATATCTCAAAATTTTGATTGGATGTGTTTGGGAAAATGGTGGGCGTGAGAGGGGCATTAGTCGCTCTCCAATCACTTTCAACTATTAAAAAAAGCACTAGCCCTTTCAATTTCCGATGGGATGAGCCCTTTTGAAGTTTCTACGCTTTCAATAATAACCTTATACACCCCCAGGGCATAACTTAAAACCCTTGCCCCAAGGGCTCTGGGGGAGTTTTCTCTCCTCAAAAACATATTTTCTATCTTGAAATCAACTACGCTGAACAAAATGGCTATCTCAAAATTTTGATTGGATGTGTTTGGGGAAATGATGGGCGTAGGGTGGGGGCTAGTTGCCCTCCAATAACTTTCGACTATTAGAAAGGGCACTAGCCCTTTGAATTTCCAATCGAATGAGCGTTTTTTGAAGTTTCTACGACAACGCCTTCTATAAAAACTTTATATACCCCCAAGGGCATAACTTAAAACCCTTGCCCTGAGGGTTGTGGGGGAGTGTCCTCCTTAAAAACATATTTTCTATCTGTAAATCAACTACGCTGAAAAAAAATGGCTATCTCAAAATTTTGATTGGATATGTTTGGGGGAATGATGGGCGTAGGGGGGGGGGGGCTTGTTGCCCTCCGATCACTTTCGACTATTAAAAAGGGCACTGGAACTCTCATTTTCCAATCGAATTAGCCCCTTTTGAAGTTTCTACGACGACCCCTTTCATGTGAAGTGCCCTGCTCTAAAGGAAAAAAAAATAGTACATTGTGCCAAGACCGTTCTTATATGCCCTCAGGGCATAACTTACAACCCTTGCCCCGAGGGTTGTGGGGGAGTGTCCTCCTCAAAAACATATTTTCTATCTGGAAATCAACTACGCTGAACAAAATGACTATCTCAAAATTTTGATTGGATGTGTTTGGGGGAATGATGGGCATGAGGGGGAGCTAGTTGCCCTCCAATCACTTTCGACTATTAAAAAGAGTACTAGCCACTCCAATTTCCAATCAAATGAGCCCTTTTCGAAGTTTCTACGACAACTCCTTCGATACGAAGTGCCCGGGTATGGAGAAAAAAAAAAAAAACACACACATTGTGCCCACATCGTTCTTTACTTAGGCAGCGCTAGCGCTAGCGCGCTGCCTATGATATATATATATATATATATATATATATATATATATATATATAAATATATATATATATATGTATATATATATATATATATATATATATATATATATATATATATATATATATATATATATTATATATATATATATATATATATATATATATATATATATATATATATATATATATATATATATATATATATATATATATATATATATATATATATATATATATATATATATAATTAACTCTAATTTTAATTTAGCTTTATTCCAAATTTCAGCTGTGTAGCAAGTGTAGGATACTCTCTAAAAATCAGAGCAAAATGTATTTCTGCTTGTTTTAAACATAATTAATTTTTTTAATTAGTTGGTATCTCCATCAAAATTGACACTAAAGAAAAGAGCAATCTTTCTCTTATTTAGCAATATCCATTTCATCAAACAGTTCGTGGTAACGAACTGTAAGTAAGGAGCGACCCGGCTCAATAGTAACCGAAACTCTAAAAAACGGAATTTAGAAACCAATCAATGCATCAAAAGAATCAGATTTTTATGCTGATTTCAAATATATAAGTTTCATCAAGTTTAGTCTTACCCATCATATGTTGCAAGCCTTAGAAAATTTGCCTTATTTTCGAAAAATGTGGAAAAAACCCCTAAAAGTCATAGAACTTCAATGAAAATCACACCATCAGATTCAGCAAACCCTACTAGAGAAGTTTCAAGCTCCTATCTGCAAAAATGTGGAATTTTGTACTTTTGCCAGGAGAAAAATCACGGATGCATGTTTATTTATTTTATTTTTTTTTGTTTTTTTTTTCCCAGAGGTGATTTTATCGACCCAGTGATCCTAGAAAATTGCGAAAGGGCTTATTTGAACGGAAATTAAAAGTTCTAGTGCCCTTTTTGAGCGACAAAAAAATGGAGGGTAACTAGGCCGCCTCCCACGCTCATTTTTTTCCCAAAAAAATTTTGAGATATCCATTTTGTTCAGCATGGTCGAAAAATACAATAACTATGTCTTTGAGGATAACTTAATCCCCCACAGTCCCCGGGGGAAGTATACATAACTTTTCAGGGGGGATTTTTGTGGTAATTGGGGAGAGGGGATGGGTCGGTTGTTACGTGGGAGGATTTTACTTAATAAAAATATACTTAATAAAAATTTACGAATATAGAAGTTCGTTACGTAAGTTAATTCGTAAGTTACGTCAGATCAAAATTTCGAGAAAGCCATTTAGCCAAAAAAAATGTAAAATTGATATGCAAATTTCGTTTTAATTGTTCATGTACGGTGAGCCAAAATCAAAGCTGCATTAATTAAAAAACGTTCAGAAATTAAATAAAAAAAGTTTTTTTTAACTGAAAGCAAGGAGCGACATTAAAACGAACAGAAATAATTCCGTATATGAAAGGGGCTGTCCCCTCCTCAACGCCTCGCTCTTTACGCTAAAGTTTGACTCTGTCTCACAACTTTATTTTATAAAACAATAAAAAAGTTTAGCGTAAAGAGCGAGGCGTTGAGGAGGGGACAGCCCCTTTCATATACGGGGCACAAAAAAAGGGGCAAACAAAGGTACCTAGATTAGCTTAGGTTACGTATTTAATATATGCCATGCTTTTCCCCCACCCCCTGAATTTGCAAATAAACAGCCCAAATTTGTTTCTAAGCTATTACATTTGCATCCTATTTTGTTTTGTTTCATTAGCATTAACGAAACTTCGCTTATCACGTGTTTACTGGATTCTTAACAAGTACCGGAATTTTGTTTTTATTAATTTCGCAGGAAATTGAAGAACTCGTTCCCAGGCATTGGCTTGTAGAAGCCAATGCCTGGAAAAGAGTGTGCCAATTGATAGAACTGACTTTGATTGCCTGGTGGGATATCAAAAATATATTTTCCCTAGAGTTTCACACGGAGTCATTAGTAATTAACTAAAAAAACAAGTTTTTTTAACTGAAAGTAAGGCGCGACATTAAAACTTAAAACGAACAGAAATGCTTCCGTATATGAAAGGGGCTGTCCCCTCCTCAACGCCTCGGTAAAGCTTTTTATTGTTTAAAAAAATAAAGTTGTGAGACAGAGTCAAACTTTAGCGTAAAGAGCGAGGCGTTGAGGAGGGGACAGCCCCTTTCATATACGGAATAATTTCTGTTCGTTTTAAGTTTTAATGTCGCTCCTTACTTTCAGCTAAAAAACTTGTTTTTTAGTTAATTTCTGAACGCTTTTGGATTAATGGAGCTTTGATTTTGGCTCACCGTACATAAATAATTAAAACGAAATTCGCATATTAATTTTCCTTTTCTTGGCTAATTGGCCTTCTCGAAATTTTGTTCTGACGTAACTTACGAATTAACTTACGTAGAAAATTTCTATATTCGTATGTTTTTATTACGTATATTAGGGAGCTCGCTCCCTAGTCTATACCTCGCTCTTTACGCTAAAGTTCGAACTTTGTTTCAATCACAAACCCCTGAATCACAAAGGCCGGTTAATTAGAATAGATAGCTCTTTTGAAAGTACTAAAAAAACTTTAGCGCAAAGAGCGAGCTATTGACTAGGGGGTGAACCCCCTCATATACGTAATAATTTCTGTTCGTTTTAAGTTTTAATGTTGCTTCTTATTTTCAGTTGAAAAAAACTTGTTTTTTTATTCAATTTCTGATCGTTTTTAAACAATGCTGGGAAGTCTGGCGCTCCCTTCATAGAAATACCCCTTCCCCCAAGGAAATTTCCTCAATGGAAAGATCTTCCCCCGTAACCCCTACTCAGACCCCGACCCCCCACTAGAAAAAAATTCCTCCTGAAAACACCTGTATACTTCCCAATAACCAATACTATATGTAAGCATTGGGGAAAGTTTATAAACTGCAGCCCTTCCCCCGTGAACAGCAGGGGATTAAGTCATCCTCAAAGACATATTAATTAGATTTTTGACTATGCTGAACAAAATGGCTATTTCAAAATTTTGATGGGTGACTTCGGGAAAAAAATTAGCGTGGAAGGGGGCCAATTTGCCCTCCAATCTTTCTGGTCACTTAAAAAGGGCACTAGAACTTTTGATTTCCGTTCGAATGAGCCCTCTCACGATATTCTGGGACTACTGGATCGATACGATCACCCCAGGATAAAAAAAAAACAACAACAAAAAAACAAACAAATAAACACGCATCCGTGATGTTTCTTCTGGCAAAAAATACAAAATTCCACATTTTTTCAGATAGGAGCTTGAAACATCTATAGTAGGATTCTCTGATACGCTGAATCTGATGTTGTGATTGTCATTAAATTTCTATGACTTTTAGGGATTGTTTCTCCCTTTTTTCGAAAATAAGGCAAATTTTATCAGGCGCGTAACTTTTGATGGGTAAGACTAAACTTGATGAAACTTATATATTTGAAATCAGCATAAAAATCTGATTCTTCTGATGTATCTATTGGTATCAATTTTTAGAATCCGTTTTTTAGAGTTTCGGTTGCTATTGAGCCGGGTCGCTCCTTACTTACAGTTCGTTACTACGAACTGTTTGGTTCTTATCAGACCATAGTATATGTATGCAATGGCTAAGAAAATAGCTCGTTTTTCGTTCCAAGGAAGTAAAATTACTTCCAACATGCTTTTCTTAAGAAAGGAAAGATTTAAGCCATACCATAATTTGATGCCGTGAAAAAAGGAAATAAAAATTGCAAGTTTATATTAATAGCTTTAGAAAAACACTCTTATAAAATTTGAAAAACATTTACGCACCATGAAACAAATCGTGCAACCATGAAACAAATTGTTAACAAAAGTAAAAAACAAAAACACAACAAAAAACAACATATATGTTTGACTATCAACATACCATAAACTATCACTTTTATTATTTGCAGATGATATTGCTTTGGTGGCTTTGGTGACACCGCAAGATCTGCAGACGCTTCTCAGTCTTATTAGAAGAATATTTGCAGATGAAAAAATTATGGCTGAATGATGAAAAGAGTGAAGTTGTTATTTTAAAAAAAAAGCAAAGCCAGTGGCACAGAACTTGGAGTTCCTCTAGCTCCAGTATTATATTAAATAAAAAAAAACAAGTTTTTTAAACTGAAAGTAAGGAGCGACATTAAAACTTAAAACGAACAGAAATTATTCCGTATATGAAAGGGGCTGTCCCCTCCTCAACGCCTCGCTCTTTACGCTAAAGTTTTTTATTGTTTTAAAAAATAAAGTTGTGAGACAGAGTCAAACTTTAGCGTAAAGAGCGAGGCGTTGAGGAGGGGACAGCCCCTTTCATATACGGAATAATTTCTGTTCGTTTTAAGTTTTAATGTCGCTCCTTACTTTCAGTTTAAAAAACTTGTTTTTTTTATTTAATTTCTGATCGTTTTTTAGTTAATGCAGCTTTTATTTGCATAAAAATTTTACTTTTCTTTTGCTAAATGGATGTCTTTACAAATTAACTTACGTAACTAACTTCTATATTCGTATATTTTTCTTCTGGCAAAAAATACAAAGTTGCAGATTTTTGCAGATATGAGCTTGAAACCTATGTAATAGGGTTTTCTGATACGCTGAATCTGACGGTGTGATTTTCATTAAAATTCTTTCACTTGTAGGGGATGTTTCCCCCCTCTTTAAAAAATCGAGTAAATTTTCTCAGGCTCGTAGCCTTTGATGAGTAATACTAAACTTAATAAAATTTATATATTTAGGATCAGCATTATAAACACATTCTTTTGATACATTTATTGACATCAAAATTTCGTTTTTAAAAGTTTTGATTACTATTGAGCCGTATCGCTTGTTTTTTTATTGTTTTTTTTTTTATTACGTATATGTTATTACTTATATGAAGGGGCTCTCCCCTTAGTCAATACCACGCTCTTTACATTAAAAGTTAAAAAAATTTTGATTCACAAACCCCTGAATCACAAAGGCCGTTTAATTAGAACAGATAGCTCTTTTGAAAGCACTAAAAAAAAACTGTAGCGTAAAGAGCGAGGTATTGACTTGGGGGAGAACCCCCTCACATACGTTATAATTTCTGTTCGTTTTAAGTTCTAATATTCCTTCTTACATTTCAGTTGAAAAAACTTGTTTTTTTTTTATTTAACTTCTGATCGTTTCTTAAATAATGCTTGGAAATCCGGCGCCCCCTTCATAGAAATGTCCCTTACCCCAAAGAAACATCCTCCACGGAAATATTCTCCAGAGTAATGCCCTCCTCTAGCCCCCTCCCCTCCAGAAAAAATCCTTCCTGAAAATGGTTGTATACTTCCCAATAACCAATAAATAATGCTGGCAAGTCCGGCACCCCCTTCATGGCATTTTCCCTTCCCCCATGAAAACTTCCTTCATGGAAAGATCCTTCCATATAGCCCCCGACCCTCTCCTTCCCCCACCTACCAGAAAAAATCTCCTCTGAAAAAGTCTGTATACTTCCCAATAACCAATACTATATTTTAACATTGAGTAAAGTTCATAACTTTCAGCCCTCCCCCTGGGGACTTTGGGGGATCAAGTCATCCTAAAAGACATTTTTATCATATTTTTGACCATGCTGAACAAAATGGCTATCTCAAAATTTTGATCGGGTGACTTTGGGAAAAAAATGAGCGTTGGAGGGGGCCTAGTTGCCCTCCATTTTTTTTTGGTCACTTAAAAAGGGCTCTAGAACTTTTAATTTCCGTTCCAATGAGCCCTCCCACGATATTCTAGGACCACTGGGTCGATACGATCACCCCTGGGGGAAAAAAAAAACAAAAAAACAAACAAATAAACACGCATCCGTGATCTTTCTTCTGGCAAAAAATGGAAAATTCCACATTTTTGTAGATAGGAGCTTGAAACCTCTACAGTAGGGTTCTCTGATGCGCTGAATATGATGGTGTGATTTTCATTAAGGTTCTATAACTTTTAGGGGGTCTTTCCCCCTTTTTTCGAAAATCAGCCAAATTTTCTCAGGCGCGTAACTTTTGATGGGTAGCACTAAACTTGATGAAAGTTATATATTTGAAATCAGCATTGAAATCTGATTCTTTTGATATATCTGTTGGTATCAAAAACCCGTTTTCTAGAGTTTCGGTTACCATTGAGCCGGGTCACTCCTTACTTACAGTTCGTTACCACGAACTGTTTGAAAAGACTGTTGGGATTACATCAGACAACTCATTCACAGATTCTGAAAGGTGACATGGGCCTGTTTTCGTTAAAACTACGTAGGTCTATTTTGATGCTTAGATTTTGGTTGAAGCTCATTAGGTGTAATGAAGATAGACTAGTAAGAGCAGCTTATTATCAGATTTTGAGTTATGGTTCGAAAACGTCGTGGCTATATCAAATTAGGTCATCATAGGCAGCGCGATCGCGCTGCCTAAGTAAAGAACGATGTGGGCACAATGTATTATTATTTTTCCTCCATACCCGGGCACTTTGTATCGAAGGAGTTGTCATATAAAACTTCGAAAAGGGCTCATTCGATTGGAAATTGAAGTGGCTAGTGCCCTTTTTAATAGTCGAAAGTGATTGGAGGGCAACTAGCCAACCCCCCCACGCCCATCATTCCCCCAAACACATCCAATCAAAATTTTGAGATAGCCATTTCGTTCAGTGTACTTGATTTCCAGATAGAAAATATCTTTTTGAGGAGGACACTCCCCCACAACCCTCAGAGCAAGGGTTTTAAGTTATGCCCTGAGGGCATATAAGAACGATGTTGGCTCAATGTATCATTTATTATTTTTTCCTTTACAGCATGGCACTTCATATGGAAGGGGTCGTCGTAGAAACTTCAAAAGGGGCTCATTCGATTGGAAATCGAGAGTTCCAGTGCCCTTTTTAATAGTTGAAAGTGATTGGAGGGCAACTAGCCCCCCCCCCCACACGCCCATCATTTCCCTAAACACATCCAATCAAAATTTTGAGATAGCCATTTTGTTAAGCGTAGTTGATTTCCTGATAGAAAATATGTTTTTGAGGAGGATACTCCCCCACAGTCCTCAGGGCAAGGGTTTTAAGTTATGCCCTAGGGGCAAATGCACTGTGATAATGCTAATTCCCAATAAGGCATCTCTTCAGTATTTCAAGAACGACCGAGGGTATTATGTTCAAACTTTCGGGGCTTCTTCTGCTCTTAAAATTCAACCAAATCAAAGTAGCGTAAGTGTATCCAAGCTATCAAAGAAAGTAAACAGATTTTTTGCGAATGGTATCAAGTTTTCCAGTTCAGGTCAACTAGAGGAGGTATGAAACTAAATTAAACAGTACTATTTGTGTCCAGATTTTTAAAAGGGTGTATGTTGTTAAAAATTGCTGAAAATTTTTCTCCAGCATACAAATAGCAGGCCAAACTATAAATTCTTAAAAAACGAAAAGATTTAAAGTGTTATTTTCTTTTTCCCTGGAAAGAATGTGTAAATATAAAACGAACAGAAATTAATTAAAAAAACTTTTTCCACAAAATAAGTTTTTCATAAAAGTGAAGAACTCCATTGAACAAAAAATGAGCAAAAATAAAATCAAATAATCTAACAAGCGTGAAACTACCACAAGTCAGCATCGGTAAATAAATGAAACCCAAAACGAACAGAAATCAAACAGTTCGTGGTAACGAACTGTAAGTAAGGAGAGACCCGGCTCAATGGTAACCAAAAGTCTAAAAAACGAAATTTTGATACCAATAGATACATCAAAAGAATCAGATTTTAATTGTGATTTCAAATATATAAGTTTCATCAAGTTTAATCTTACCCATCAAAAGCTACGCGCCTGAGAAATTTGGCTTATTTTCGAAAAAAGGGGAAAAGACCCCTTAAAAAATATAGAACCTTAATGAAAATCACACCATCATATTCAACGTATGAGAGAACCCTACTGTAGAGGTTTCAAGCTGTTATCTACAAAAATGTGGAATTTTCAATTTTTTGCCAGAAGAAAGATCACGGATGCGTGTTTATTTGTTTTTTGTTTTTTTTTTTTCTTTTTCCCATGGGTAATTGTATTGACCCAATGGTCCTAGAATATCGTAGGAGGGCTCATTGGAACGAAAATTAAAAGTTCTAGTGCCCTTTTTAAGTGACCAAAAAAATAGAGGGCAACTAGGCCCCCTCCCACGCTATTTTTTTTCTCAAAGTCACCCGATCAAAATTTTGTGATAGCCATTTTGTTCAGTATGGTCGAAAATACGATAACTATGTCTCTTAGGATGACTTAGTCCCCCGAAGCCCCCGGGGGGAGGGCTGAAAGTTATGAACTTTACCCAATGCTAACATATAGCATTGGTTATTGGGAAGTATACAGACGTTTTCAGGGGGAATTTTTTCTGGTAGGGGGGTGGGGGTGGGCCGGGAGTTATGTGGGAGGATCTTTCCATTAAGGAAGTTTTCAGGGGGAAAGGGAAATTGCTATGAAGGGGGCGCCGGACTCCCCAGCATTATTTAAAAAGAAATCAGAAATTAAATATAAAAAATACAAGTTTTTCAACTGAAAGTAAGGAGCAACATCAAAACTTAAAACGAACAGAAAATATTAGCTATATGATTGGGTTCACCCCCTATTCAATACCTCGCTCTTTGAGCCAAAGATTTTTTAGTGCTTTCATAAGAGCTATTTATTCTAATTAACGGCCTTTGTGATTAAGCGGTCATTTTTAAAGAATTGGAACAAAATTCGAACTTAAGCTTAAAGAGCAAGGTATTGACTAGGGGACAAACCCCCTAATATACGTATTAAAAATATATGAATATAGAATTTCGATACGTAAGTTAATTCGTAAGTTGCGTATATTTATTACTAATAAAAACGTTCGTAAATAACATTCAACAAGTTTCGAGAAAGCCATTTAACCAAATAAAAGCAAAATTAATATGCAAATTTTGTTTTAACTATTCATGTACGATGAGCCAAAATTAAAACCTGCATTAATTCAAAAACGTTCAAGAATTAAATTAAAAAAAAAAAAGTTTTTTTAACTGAAAATAAGGAGCGACATCAAAACTTAAAACGAACAGAAATTATTCCGTATATGAAAGGGGCTGTCGCCTCCTCTGCGCCTCGCTCTTTACGCTAAAGTTTGACTTTCTCACAACTTTATTTTTTTTTAAACAATAAAAAACTTAAGCGTAAAGAGCGAGGCGCGGAGGAGGGGACAGCCCCTTTCTTATACGGAATAATTTCTGTTCGCTTTAAGTTTTAATGTCGCTCCTTACTTTCAGTTAAAAAAACTTGTTTTTTTAATTTAATTACAATAAATAAACGAGTCAAACTCAAAATGTGCAGAAATTAACATAAGTTGGGCGCAAAACCCCTACGCCTTCCAAAGGCCAGAACAAAATTTGCACTTTACTGAAGAAATATAAATGTTTTTACTTTTATAACTTTAATAAATCAAATAATATTAACATTTTCATTACTAAATATCAGTATATGTGTATTAAACTGACAATGCACATTAATTTGTATTTTTTCAGTAAAGTGCAAATTTTGTTCTGGCCTTGGGAAGGCATAGGGGTTTTGCGCCCAACTAATGTTAATTTCTGCTCGTTTTGAGTTTGACTCGGTTAATTATTGTAATTTCTGTTCGTTTTGGGTTTCATTTATTTACCGATGCTGATTTGTGGTAGTTTCACACTTGGTAGGTTATTTGATTTTATTTTTGTATATTTTTTGTTTAATGGAGTTCTTTACTTTTCTTTGAAAAACTTGTTTTGTGGAAAAAGTTTTTTTTTAATTAATTACTCGAAAGAGTGGGAATGCCTTACTTATGGAATGACGGTCTTGGTTCCCGTGATCTACCAACAAATTTAGTAAGCCAGGTACGATTTATCTTAGAGGGTCAAGAAATTCAGTATTGGCAAGGGCTGGTTTTAAATTATGCTACATTGAATCATTATAATCAGGTTAAACCTAGTTTTGGAGAGGAAATTTATTTTAAATTTAATTTATCGGCTATGATTTTATGTCGATGGATTCAGCTTAGGGCGAATTGCCTTCCAAGTCAGAGCAGGCCAATGGTGTTCGACAGGTGGATAGTACATCCTGTTGGTCGGTATGTGCGTCCTCTCTGTAGAGATGAGGATGAAGATTTTGACCATTTTCTCCGAAAGTACCCGGTGCTCTCTGATTTAAGGGAAAAATACTTACATCGGATTGTTTTGCTGCTTCCTGGTATTTTACAAAGTAGTAATCCAACCACAATATTTCGTATTGGTGCGTACATAGAGAAGGGATTAGAAAGAAGGAAAAGTTTTTACAATTAATCATTACTAATTATATGGAATTACATTTATTTTCTCGATAAATTACCATAAGGTATTTTTTGCTATGTATCATGTTAATGTGTGTTTCGTAATTTGTTCTGTTGTGATTTCTTTATTTTTCATAAATCTTTGTGTGTATATGGCTCTTGGGCTTTGGAAATACACGATCTATCTATCTATCTATCTATAGAACCATATTTTCTGAGATTCATTCTTTAACTACCTTAGACGCCACCAGCGTTGCCACAGAAGAACAGAATTCTTAATTTCCGCAAGCCTAGAAACGTTACTTCCTCAGGAAGACCTAATTCTTGAAGATAATAAGAAACGAAAATATGAGCACATCCTAAAAAGTGGGCTGTGTGTTCCTTCTCTTCGCTAGAGCAGCATCGATACCCATACAATACAAAACAAAAGTCAGAAAGCTCCACCACAAAGGGATGGAAATCATCGAATTGCATCATTGACGTGGGAACATAATAGAACATGACATAAAAACGTAATATTTTCATGGGCCCGATGCTCTGATCATAATGAAAACATGGTATTATCAGGAACTTAAAGTTAACAGTACATTTTCGGTGAAAACGTAAAGGAATAGTACAAACCTAATGCCCGTGGCAATCCTTGTCGTCTGGCATTAACGAATCCAGTAATGTATTTTAAATTCACATTAAACAGAGATTTGCCTTGTATATGGTGCATTACCAATGGTACTTTTTCTTTTAATTTGAATAATAGTACTTGATAGTCAGGATTTAAGATTCCTGTTGGCATCTTTTTAATGTACCCGATAAGTGACTTTGTGACATTAATTAAAAGTGACTTTGTGATTAAAAAGAATAATTAACACTAAAGTTGAATGCAGCTGCAATGAGAGTTATGAGGATGAGAAAGGTATGAGTTTTTTTCATCTTTTTATTATTTACTTTAATAAAGAAGAGTAAAATAGCTTCTTCAATCTTATTTCGCTTTTCAAAAAGCATAATTTATGTTCATTTTATTGCCATTTGCAAGTATTGAAGTTAAGCAAATGTGCTGGACTCTATTTCGAGAAGGTGGCATGTTCGGCAAAGTAGCAAAAATAAGCACAAACTATGAGGAAGTGTTGTAAAAACGGCAGTACATTTCTGGCGAAAGGAAATCTGGGTCTTAATTCCTCACCACCCTGTGTTGCACCGAGTAAGATAATAAACAAAAATTCCTGGCGAAAAGAAAAGAATAAAAAAAAAAATCAGACATTCTATTTAACTGATTTGGATGAAATCTAAAAAAAAACTGAAGAAATATGTCGGCACGTTTATCAGCTTTGAAAACAAAAGCTGTGGCGCGTACATGAATAAATCAGTTGCATGCGTCCAAGCTTTCGCAATATGCTATCAGCAATAAAACGGGAATGGCTAGGTGGCTCAAGTTGGAACGTTCGGGGAATGTTGAAAGGAGAAAGTGGACCCTTTAAAGGGTTAAGGGGATCGTATCCCCACTCTTATTTTTGGTAATTTGGTAATTTATTAAGTTTGACTTGATTACTCATTTTAGTTCCTGTTCTTTTTAGATTTTGTCTATTTGTCCATAGTAGTATCTGTTGTTTTTAAGTTGAATATCATTACTCATTTTGAATTTCTTCTTGTTTTAGATTTCATTTATTCATTTATAGTCATGCCTGGGGTCTAAGTTTAACCCATTATTTGACCTCCTCTCTGCTCGTTTTCAGCTTTAACATGAGATTTTACTTATCTCGAAAACAATTCTTGAACTATTTCTAATTAATGAATAAGTTCTTTTCCAATCTAATATAAAGATAGTTCTGGCTGATTATTCGCATTTTGTCCCAAAAACGCTATGATTATTTATGGAGTTACATACAGCATGAATATAAACGAAAAATAATAATATACGAAAATTTCGAATAAAATGGGTGCTGCACAGAATCCCGGTCCGAGATCAGCCTTTGGCTGGGGGGGGGGGGGGTTATAGCATGAAAAATATGAATCTTTCTATTAAGAATCAGGGTGATGAATGTAATCCACACGTCTTATTTGCGTAACCTCCTGGGCTTGCTATTTTTGACCAGTGCGGTTGCGCGCTGTGAAGATTTTAGAAACTCATCAAACATCCCGACATTGGAACCAACGGTCCCATGAAATTCCAACTTCGTTGGGTGAGTAAACATACTTTTTTTCCCTTTTCTCTTTATAGTTTTCTACGGGTTTTAGAATTTAGACAGAATGAAAGCTTGTCTTTTCATAGATATATTAATTTCAAACAATAAGTTTATTCATTTCTCTATTATTAAGGGATAAGAATAGAAACATACTTTTTCGTATTTTTCTCTTCAGTTACTTTATATTTCTCAATGGGTATCAGGTTCTTTGTAGGATGAAAGTGTGGCTTTTCGTATATATGCAAATTTTGACTATAGTTTGCCTCATCCTCTCCCCGATGGATAAAAAAAAAACAACAAGGCCACAATCCAGGAAGAAAAAATTACACCGAGTGGGAATCAAATTCCAACCCCCCCCCCGTGGCAGGCAAGTATTTTACCAACCAACTAGGGATATTTAAACTTGTGGGATCAATTGAATTTGCCCTAGATATCGGCATGTTGTTGGGTACTTACGTATTAAAGAGACCACACTCAAGAAGTGAAGTCGGGTTAATCCTAATGAAATTTTCCAAAATATGATGAAAATAAAATACTTTAATAACAAAATTACGGAAACCACAACAGAGAATTATGGAAAGCAGGCCGCCCAGAACGCATTATATTGAATACCCACCCTAATCAACTCTATATATTAAATATTTAATTAAAATATACCTGCATAGTAGTTTATCTCACTCCGGCTAAGCTAATTATCTCCGAGTGCACACAGAGAAACCGTTTTTTTTTTTACAACAGATCAAGAACAACAGTGTGGTCGCTATAATACGTAAGTAACTTTGATGTTTCTTGATCCATCAGGGAGTGGGGGGCAGCCTAAAGTTGAAATTTGTATATCTACGAAAACCCATACTTTCATTTTATCCGAAGAACTGTTAAAACCTATAAAGTAGTTGAAGGTAAGTAAGAAAAGGCATGTTTATTTACATTAAAAGTAAACATGACTATGATTTTACAGATGAGTTGAAGTTGACTCATTCTTCGGCATGGGTTACCAGACGTGACTTACAACATCATTATCAATTTACAAATTTTTTTTTTTTTTTCTGTAAACATATCCAAATTTCGTATTAAATATGTTTCCTTAAGAAGAGAAAGATGACCGAATCGGATACGAAACAGATTTTTTTTATCCAACTTGTTAAGCTAGACTATACTGACACAAATTGTGGCTTCTTGTTATTGTGGCAAAATCTGTCTTACCTGGCAACACCGCTGGATCCAAACACTGTTTGAGAAGTGAGTCTTTCTAAGCTTATCAAACAGTTCGTGATAACGAACTGCAGGTAAGGAGTGACCCGGCTCAATTGTAACCGAAACTCTAAAAAATGGAATTTTGATACCAATAGATGCATCAAAAGAATCGAATTTGTATGCTTATTATAAATATATAAGTCTCATCAAGTTTAGTATTACTCATCAAAAGTTACGAGCCTAAGAAAATTTGCCTTATTTTCAAAAAAAGGGGAAAACACCCCATAAAAGTCGTAGAATCTTAATTGAAATCGCACCATCAGATTCAGCGTATCAGAAAACCCTACTGTGGAGGTTTCAAGCTCCTATCTGCAAAAATGTGGAATTCTGTATTTTTTTTTTTTTGACCAGAAGAAAGATCACGGATGCGTGTTCATTCGTTTTTCGTTTTTTTTTCCAGGGTGATCGTATCGACCCAGGGGTCCTGGAATGTCGCAAGAAGACTCATTCGAACATAAATTAGAAGTTCTAAGCTCTTTTTAAGTGACCAAATTTGGACGGCGACTAGGACCCCTCCCACGCTCATTTTTTCCCGAAGTCACCAGGTCAAAATTTTGAGAGAGTAATTTTGCTCAGCATAGTCGAAAAATTTAATAATTATGTCTCTGAGGACGACTTAATCCCCCACAGTCCCCAGGGGAAGGGCTTTTAAATTATGGACTTTGCACATTGTTTACATATAGTATTGGTTATTGGGAAGTTTGCCGACCTTTTCAGGGGGATTTTTTCTGGTGTGGGGGGGGGGGGGGGGGTGGGGTGGTTCAGAGGTAGGAAGTTACGTGGGGTCTTTCAATGAAGGAATTTTTAATGGCTAAAAGAATTTTCCATGAAGGGGGTGCCGGTTTTCCCAGAATTATTTAAAAAACGATAAGAAATTAAATAAAAAAGTTTTTCAACTGAAAGTAAGGAGTAACATTAAAACTTAAGGCGAACAGAAAGTATTATGTATATGAGGGGGTTCTCCCCATCTTCAAAAACTCACTCTTTATGCTAAAGTAATTTTAATACTTTCAAAAGAGCTATTTATTCTAATTAATAGAATAAATTTGTGATTCAGGGGTCAATCTTAATGAATTGGAACAAAATTCGAACTTTCAAACAGTTCGTGGTAACGAACTGTAAATAAGGAGCGACCCGGCTCAATGGTAACCGAAACTCTAAAAAACGGAATTTTGATACCAATACATAGATCAAAAGAATCAGATTTTAATTCTGATTTCAAATATATAAGTTTCATTGAGTTTAATCTTACCCATCAAAAGTTACGCGCCTGAGAAAATTTAGCTGATTTTCGAAAAAAGGGGGAAAGACCCCCTAAAAGCTATAGAACCTTAATTAAAATCACACCATCATATTCAGCGTATCAGAGAACCCTAGTGTAGAGGTTTCAAGCTCCTATCTACAAAAATGTGGAATTTTCCATTTTTTGCCAGAAGAAAGATCACGGATGCGTGTTTATTTGTTTTTTTGTTTTGTTTTTTTTTTCTTTTCCCCAGGGGTGATCGTATCGACCCAGTGGTCCTAGAATATCGTGGGAGGGCTCATTGGAACGGAAATTAAAAGTTCTAGTGCCCCTTTTTAAGTTACTTAAAAAAGTAACTTTTTAAGTTACTTAAAAAAGTTACTTAGTGGGGAGGGGGGGGGGGGGGGGTCGGGGGTTATGTGGGAGGATCTTTCCATGAAGGAAGTTTTCATGAGGGAAGGGACATTGCTATGAAGGGGGCACCGGATTTCCCAGCATTATTAAACGAAAAGATCAGAAATTAAATAAAAAAAAACAAGTTTTTCAACTGATTTCAACTGATCAACTGATTGTGATGCAGGGGTTATTTTTAAAGAATTGGATAAAAATCTGAACTTTAGCTTAAACAGCAAGGTATTGACTAGGGGGTGAACCCCCTAATATACGTGTTAAAAATTTATGACCAAAAAAATGGAGGGCAACTAGGCCCCCTCCCACGCTCATTTTTTCCCAAAGTCACAAGATCCAGGTTTGAGATAGCCATTTTGTTCAGCGTGGTCAAAAATATGATAAAAATATCTTTTAGGATGACTTAATCCCCTGAGGTCCCCGGGGGGAGGGCTGAAAGTTATGAACTTTACTCAATGTTAACATATAGTGTTGGTTATTGGGAAGTATACAGACGTTTTCAGGGGGATTTTTTCTGGTAGGTGGGGGGTTGTTGGGGGTTATATGGAAGGATCTTTCCACGAAGGAAGTTTTCATGGGGGAAGGGACATTGCTATAAAGGGGGCGCCGGATTTCCCATCATTATTAAAGAAAAAGATCAGAAATTAAATAAAAAAAAAAAGTTTTTCAACTGATCAACTGATTGTGATTAAGGGGTCATTTTTAAAGAATTGGAAAAAAAATTCGAACTTTAGCTTAAAGAGCAGGGTATTGACAAGGGGGCGAACCCCCTAATATACGTGTTAAAAATTTATGAATATAGAAGTTCGTTACGTAAGTTAATTCGTAAGTTACGTATATTTATTACTAATAAAAACGTTCGTAAATAAAATTAAACAAGTTTCGAGAAAGCCATTTAACCAAATAAAAGTAAAATTAATATGCAAATTTTGTTTTAATTATTCATGTACGGTGAGCCAAAATCAAAACCTGTATTAATTCAAAAACGTTCAAAAATTAAATAAAAAAACAAGTTTTTTTAACTGAAAGTAAGGAACGACGTTAAAACTTAAAACGAACAGAAATTATTCCGTATATGAAGGGGGTTGTGCTCTCCTCAACGCCTCGCTCTTTTCGCTAAAGTTTGACTTTCTCACAACTCTATTTTTTTAAACAATAAAAAAACTTTAGCGTAAAGAGCGAGGCGTTGAGGAGGGGACAGCCCCCTTCATATACGGAATAATTTCTGTTCGTTTTAAGTTTTAACGTCGTTCCTTACTTTCAGTTAAAAAACTTGTTTTTTTTTATTTAATAGTGTAAAGAGCTAGGTATTGACAAGAGGGCGAACCCCCTCATATACGTAATAACTTCTGTTCGTTTTAAGTTTTAATGTTGCTTTTTACTTTTAGTTGAAAAAATTGTTTTTTTTTCTATTTAATTCACAATAAAATTGACCTAAAAAAAACTGAAGATTACGGATATGATTTTAAAAAAAGAGAGGAAGTACCTAGAGATTAAAAAAAACTATAATTAAACCCATTTATAGGAAAGGCGAGTGTGGTAATTATAGAGGCATTATAGATGACGTTAGTAGAAGGGCCATAATACTTTCAAGGACATCACTAGGGAAATTAGCATTGAGTTTCTAGGATCATCCCTATTCCTTTTCCCATTGGTTCAAGCACATGCCCTCCCCTTCGAATCCCGATCCAGACACTTTTAATTAACTTGTAGCATAGGGAAATAAAAATATGTTTGATGGTTATGATTGTTGGTTATTTTGTTTGTTGATGTTTGATGGTTATGTTGTTTGTTGGTTATGTTGATGTTTGATGGTTATGAGTGTTAGTTGTTTTTTGATGGTTATGTTGTTTGTTGGTTATGTTATGTTTATGATGTTTGATGGTTATATTGTTTGATGTTTGTTGGTAATTGGTTATGAGTGTTGGTTATGTTATTTTTTGGTTATGTTGGTTGTGTTTGATGGTTATGTTTGTTGGTTATGTTGACGTTGTTTGATGGTTGTTCGTTATGTTAAGTTCATGTTTGCTGGTTGTTGGTTATGTTGGTTATGTTGTTCGTTGGTTATGTTTCTTGTTGATGTTGTTTGATGTTTGTTGTTTGACGGTTATGTTATCTTTGATGTTTGATGGTTATGTTGGTTGTTGTATGATGGTTCTGTTGTTTGTTGGTTATGTTAGTTATTTGATTTGATGGTTATGTTGGCTATTGTATGATGGTTATGTTGGTTGTTGTATGATGGTTATGTTGTTTTATGGTTATGTGTTTGTTATGTGGTTTGATGCTTGCTGGTTATGTTGTTTGTTGGTTATGTTAGTTATGTGATTTGTTGGTTATGTGGTTTGATGTTTAAGTTATGATGGTTATGTTGTTTGTTATGTTTGCAATATATATTTGAAATAAATGCTGTTACTACCCAATGCCACCCCTTTTCCGAGCACCCCTTTGTTTTTCTGTGACAGTCCTCTGACGTCACGGTACAAACCCCCGTTTCAAGTGCTTGTTACACCAAACGACAAACCCCTTTTGTTTTTCTATGACAAGCCCCTTTGTTTTTCAGTAACAAGCCCTCTGACGTCACATCTACGCAATGCGGTTACCGGTGCTATTAAAGGGAACACAGTTGCCAAGACTCCTTGTCCCACCCCTCTGGACTCCAATGACGTCATAGGACTTGCCCCGTTTCAAACGGACAGGTCTAATATGCCTAACTTTGCGACAGGAACCCATGGGGAAACCCCCGCTTGTAAAGTAACGACAGCTCACACCTTACGTAATTATTATGCAACACTGTCATACCGTACTTCCCCCCCGAAACTCCAAAGCGTTTTTCATTAACTTAATGGCGCTACGCACTTTATGTAAGGTCAGCTCATCTTACGCATGGACGGCGCATCCATCACTGCCATATAATACCATTTAGACATTATTGGCCCAAAAGTCTCAAGACATTTTCTATTTCAGCGTTTCATTTTTCGCTCGAAACACCTTTCATATTTTTCTTTTTCTAGAGTTCTTAACCCCGCCAGGGCTCAAAAGGTCATTCCCTTCCAATGGTACAGTGCCCCAAGCAAGTCAACCATGAAATCATTCACAGCATTTTGTATCAGAAACGATATTCTAAAAATAACCTATTGGATGACAGCTAAGATTTCCCATGTTTTGGCACTCGTTAGAATGATGCGTTAGTTTCCCGATTTGATACACTGCAGGAGACATTTGCTTTCAAGATATTAATAACGATAAAACGAAAATGTATCGTTTCTTTATGTGGGATATTAGATTTCACACTATCGTGACCATACGCCCCCCCCCCCTATAGCATACAATTTCGGAGGAATAAGGTTGATGTTAGATGCAAATTTAAAATATACTAAGAGCTTTTAAGGAAAGTATCCATTTCTTTGAGTACCTGTTAGGTTTTCACCTCTTCCATGGTAGATATTCTTTATAGTCTCCACCCTAAATTTTAAGCTTTAATTCACCCCACAATGACATTACATGACTCCCCCCTTCATTCCTGACAAGACATCATCTCCACTAAGAAATTTTTCAGGCATTTCCTATTAAAAATTATGTCTTTAAATCCCGTGATTCAAGTTTTATTTTGCAACCAAAGCCAATCATAATGCCCCACAAAATACTCCATACCGCCATGACATTTCACCCTTGTGACACCAGCCCCCCCCACTCCGGGTGAACTGATATTAGCGGTATAATTAAACCATATTAAGAGGTATTATTGAAAGACTTTTAACGAAATGCACTGTTTCATTGAGTGTTGTTAGATTTATCTCCCCATCTAGCAAAAAATTCATTTAACACCTCCCACCTTATCTTAAAGCTCTAGAGTGTACTAGTCAATGACAATGCATACCACCTTGGTAAATTATGAATGATATCAAACACCTCCCCCCTGATATCACTACATCTCCCCCAAAATATCTTTAAGAGATTTCCTAATAAAAAATTATGTCTTTAACTCCCGTTATTCAAGTTTCTGCAACCCAAGCCTATCATGATATCCCCACAAAACACTCTACACCACCATGGCATCACCCCTATCCATCACCATATGGCACTAGACCCCCCCCCCCTGGCGATCTGATATTAGTGCTATATTTCAACCATTTTAAGAGGTATTATTGAAAGAGCTTTAACAAAAATATCCATTTCTTTGAGTTAAACTTTTGGATATTTAAAAATATTTTAATAATAGATTCCACCCTACACCCATTATTCGTTTTCAGAGGGCACCTTGACAATAGATGCAATTTTTAGGCACTATTGTGGCTTATAAAAGGATACAATATAAACAATAACATGCGTAGTTTAAGGAAAGATGGGGGAGATGACTCCAGGGGGGCCATCTGTGGGGGTCGGGGCCTGTTTTTTCCGTCGCCAGCTCAGCACTGTCCTTTTTATTCACATATTTTTTTCCCGTTACGTAAAGAGGTAATTTTCAAGTGTTTATTTATGGTTATCCCGCCTCCGTCCACTAAGGTACTTGCCTGCTCGCTGGTCGCCCCCGAGGGAGTATCCATCCACCGAGTGGTTTGACTCAGTCCTTACGCAGCCCAGGGCACATTTTTCAGCAAAAACATCAAAACACGCAAAGAAGGGGAAGTTTTTGTTCCCACCTATCCCGCGCACTTCGGGGGAGTTTGGTCAGTGTCTACTCATTTCGGGGACAAAATCCGGGCATCCCGCGCGCTGTGGGGGGAGTTTGGTCTGTGTCTGCTCGTTTCGAGGACGGAATCCGGGCTTCGGGTAGGCGATAAAAGAGGTTAAAAAATGGTCTTGCTCGAGATTAAAAAGTAGTACTTATAGGGAAATTATCATTGAGTTCTTACGACAACCCTTTAACGTCACATCATCCCTGTTTTTAGAGTTCAGCTGGCAAGATTCCCACCCTGGCAAGATTCGCACCCTGGAAAGATTCCCGCCATGGCAAGCTTCCCACCCCTGGTGGACCACCCGGTATTCCACACGTTCTATTATTTCTTCTGTGTTGCCAAGATTCCCATCCTTTTTTGGCATATTGTTTTTCTGGAAGCTTCCCAGGATTTCCGTGACCAGGTCTAA
>CM051272.1:38875081-39090081 GCA_027921565.1 Artemia sinica | reverse complement strand
ATGAGTAGACACTGACCAAACTCCCCCGTAGTGTGCGTGATAGGTGGGAACAAGAATTTCGCCTCCTTTGCGTGTTTTGATATTTTTGCTGAAAAATGTGCCCTGGGCTGCGTAAGGACTGAGAAAAACCACTCGGTGGACTGGATACTCCCTCAGAGGTGACAAGCGAGCCGGCCAGTACCTTAGTGGACGGAGGCGGGATAACAATAAACAAATAAATTACCACTTTACGTAACGAGCAAAAAAATTATAAATAAAAAGGGCAGTGCTGAGCTGGTGACGGAAAAAAAGGACCCCTCCCCCCAGAGATGGTCCCCCCTCCCCTGGAGTCCTCTCCCCTCATCTTTCCTGTAATTACTCATGTTATTTTTTATATTTTATCCTTTTATAAGCCAAAATAGTGGCTAAAAATTGCATTTATTATCAAGGCGCTCTTTGAAAATGAATGCTAGATGTAGGGTGGAATTTATTGTTAGGATATTTTGAAATATCCATAAGCTTAACTCAAAGAAATCGATGTTTTTGTTAAAGGTCTTTCACTAATACCTCTTAATATGGTTTAAATATAGCACTAATATCAGCTCGCCCGAGGGGGGGAGGGGGGTCTGGTACCATATGGTGATAGATTGGGGGGATGCGATGGCGGTGTGGAGTGTTGTGTGAGGGTTTCATGATAGGCTTGGGTTACAAAAACTTGAATCACGGGATTTAAAGGCATAATTTTTTATTAGGAAATGCCTGAAAGATGTTCTGGAAATGTTTTGGGGGAGATATAGCGATGTAAGGGGGGGGGTGTCCTTAATATCATCCATAATTTACCAAGGTGGTATGCATTGTCATTGACTAGTATACTCTAGAGCTTAAAGATAAGGCGGAAGGTGTTAAATGATTTTTTTTGCTAGAGGAAGAGTTAAATCTAACAATACTCAATGAAACGGTGCATTTCGTTAAAAGTCTTTCAATAATACCCCTTAATATGGCTTAAATATACCACTAATATCAGGTCACCCGGAGTGACGGGGGGGGGGGCTGGTGTCACAAGGACGAAATGTCATGGCGGTGTGGAGTATTTTGTGGGGCATTATGATTGGCTTGGGTTCCAAAAAAATCTTGAACCACGGGATTTAAAGACATAATTTTTAATAGAAAATACCGGAAAAATGTCTCGGTGGAGATGATGCCTTGTCGGGGTCGAAGGGGGAGAGTCATGTAATGTCATTGTGGGGTGAACTACAGCTTAAAAGTTAGGGTGGAGACATTAAGGAATTTCTCCCATGGAAGAGGTGAAAATCTAACAGGTACTGAAAGAAATGGATATTTTCCTTAAAAGCTCTTAATGTTGTCTTAAATTTGTATCTAATATCATTCTTATTCCTCTGGTATGGCATGCTAGAGGGGGGGGGTTGTATTGTCACGATAGTGTGAAATCTAATGTCCCACATTAAGAAACGATACATTTTCGTTTTATCGTTATTAATATCTTGAGAGCAAATATGTCCTGCAGTGTATCAAATCGGGAGAGTAACGCATCAATCTAACGAGTGCCAAAAAATGGGGAATCTTAGCTGTCATGCAATAGTTTATTTTCTGAATATAGTTCCCGGTACAAAATACTGTGAGTGGTTTCATGGATGACTTGCTTGGGACGCTAGACCATTGAAAGGGAATGACCTTTCGAGTCCTGGCGGGGTCAAGAACTCTAGAAAAAGAAAAATTATGAAAGGTGTTTCGAGTGAAAAATGAAACACCGAAAAAGAAAATGTCTTGAGACTTTTGGGTGAAAAACGTCAAAATGGTATTATCTCGCAGTGATGGATGCACCGTCCATGCGTAAGATGAGCTGACCTTACATAAAGTGCGTACCGCCATTAAGTTAATTGAAAAAAACGCTTAGGGGGTTTCTGGGAAAAAAAGTACTGCATGACAGTGTTGTATAATAATTACGTAAGGTGTGAGCTGTCGTTAAGTTACAAAGGGGTGTTCCCCGCTGGATTCCTGTCGCAAAGTTAGGCATATTAGACCTGTCTGTTTGAAACGGGGCAAGTCGTGTGACGTCTTTGGAGTACAGAGGGGTTGGTCACGGAGTATTGGCAACTGTGTTCCCTTTAATAGAACCGGTAACCGCATTGCGTAGGTGTGACGTCAGAGGGATTGTCATTAAAAAATAAAGGGGCTTGTCATAGAAAAACAAAAGGGATGTTTCGTGTGGTGTAAGATGCGCTTGAAACGGGGATGTGTACCGTGACGTCAGAGGACTGTCACAGAAAAACAAAGGGGTGCTTGGAAAAGGGATGGCATTGGGTATTAACAGCATTTCAAATATATTTCAAAATATTTCATTTCAAATATTTCAAATGTATCCTACAAACATAACAAACAACATAACCATCATAATATAACTATCAAACCACATAGCCAACAAATCACATAACCGACAAAACCAACAAACAACAAACCAACACGCATTAAACCACATAACAAACAACATAACCATCATACAACAACCAACATAATCATCGTACAACAACCAACATAACCATCAAATCACATAACCAACAAACAACATAACCATCATACAACAACTAACATAACCATCAAACATCAAACATAAAATAACTATCAAAAAACAAACATCAAACAACATCAACAAGAAACATAACCAACGAACAACATAACCAACAACCAGCAAAACATCAACATAAAATAACCAACAACCATTAAACAATATCAACAAAACATAACCAAGAAACATAACCATCAAATACAACCAACATAACCAACAAATCACATAACCAAAAATGATAACCAACAACCAGCAAACAAAAAACAATATAACCATCAAACATCATCATTATAACATAACCAACAAACAACATAACCATCAAACAACGACCAACACTCATAACTATCAAGCATCAACAAAACCAACAACACCATAACCATCAAACATCAACAAACAACATAACCAACAATCATAGCCATCAAACATATGTTAATTTCCCTATGCTACAAGTTAAAAATGTGTCCGGATCGGGATTCGAAATGGAGGGCATGTGCTTGAACCAATGGGAAAACGGATAGGGATGTCCTAGGAACTCAATGCTAATTTCCCTAGGGATGTCCTTGAAAGTATTATGGCCCCACTACTGAAGTTATTATAGATGCGTCGACCAAATTTTCACTCTTCGAGTAATAACTGAAAAGGGCTTGAGTCATCAAACCCCTTTGATTCTCAGTTTTATAGATTATTAGCAAGCGTTCGCTTCCGCTGACAAAAGAGCTTCAGCGGAGGTCCTATCCTTATCCTTGTATGGTTTACTAGATGAATCCATTAAAGTGATTAGTGTTATGTACGAGGATAACATTGCTGCGGTTAAGGTAGAAGATGGGGTTAGTAGCTGGTTTCTTATAAAAATCAGGAGCTAAGCGGGGTTATATCTTATCTGCATTTATATGGACCATTTTGATGGACTTTGTCCTAAGGAGCAAAGCAAAGACAATGGGTGATTACGGAGTCAATTGGGGACATAAAACTCTCCAAGACTTAGATTATGCTGATGATTCAACCATCCTAGATGAAAATGTAAGCAAAATGAATGAATTTTTGAGGTTCTGCGACTTCAGGGTGCAAGAAAAGGTTTCAAAATTAATGTTAAGAAGGCTAAGTCGCTAAGACTAGGAATAAGTAAAGGTGAAGAGGTAATGCTGGTTAATTAGAAGATCGATAATGTAGACGGCTTTTCTTACCGAGGTTGTATTATTAGTAAAAACGGTGGATGCAGTATAGATGTTAAAATAAAGTAGAGATGTTAAAAGTAGAAAAATACCAGGGCATTTTTCACAGTTGAAAAAAGTTTGGAAAAATAAAGAATAAGTCTGCGAACCACAATTAGAATATTAAAGGCCACAGTGATAATGGTGGTCAAGTATGGTTCTGAAGCGTGGGCGCTCCAAAAAATGGAGGAGGATTTGCTTGATGTTTTCCAGAGAAATTGCCTATGGATTGTTTTGGGTACCCGACTGACTGACCGTAGCCTATCTCAAATACTAAGCTATATGAAAAACGTAGTTCAATCCCGCTTTCTAGGGCTATAATGAGAGAAAGGTTGAGATGGATAGGACACGTTCTGTGAGCAGAAAGGCCTCATGAGCTCGTACGGGGACTCCATATATGGGCATAGAGTCCCTAGGGAGAACACCTTTGCTGTCAGTTCAACGGGGACTCCATATATGGGCATGGAATCCCCAGGGAGAACACGTTTCCGAGAAATTGATTGCGTAACATAGCCTAACCTCATGAGCTCGTGACGGGGCACCATATATGGGTATAGCCTCCCTAGGGGAAATGGTTTTCCGAGAAATTGATTGCATAATCGAAGGGGAAGTGGATTTCTGAGAAATTGATTGTGTAATCGATTGGGAATTTTATTGATCTAGGACTCATGCCGGGGGCTCCATTTATGGGCATAGAATACTGAACGAACACCTTGCTATCATCTACAATTGACTCTAACACCGAACGGGACTCCATTTATTCATGCTTTATTAATATCTGATGGATAATGTCAAGGTCGATTTATTTGTTGTTGTTGTTGTTGTTCGACCAAGTGTAATGGCACTGGGAAATGATTTACATAATCGCTTGGGGAATGTATTGATCTAGGGGAACTAAATTTCCAAGGTCGATTTATTTCTTGCTGTTGTTGTTGTTGTTCGGCCAGGTGCACGCTATAGGGAGAATATTATGATCCAGGAATAGGAAACAGGATCACGTGCCTCCTTCTAAACCAATCAGAAGGCTGGTTACACCTCCTTCTAAGCCAATCAGAGGATTGCTTACATATGGTTTTCCCCATTACATAGCAATTCGCCCTTGAGATTTCATATATAACGGACATGCATTGTGATTAAATTATCAGAAAGTATTGTGACACAATGGATACAACAAAGAATATTATTGATGAGCTAGAAGCCTTGGCAACTTCATTTTACCATGTAAGTCCTGTTTTAGTACATTTGCATTTTATTTTCAAAATAAAATTATTTTCCTTGGTCATCCTCCAGTATATTTAGATAAATCCCCTCCCCCCTCCCACTCTAATACAAACTCAGCTATGCTATCTTTATACTCACTAGAAAACGTAAAATATGTTCTTTTTACCACCTAAACCTAACCCCCTTCAAAACCCCCTCCCCCCACACTGTTATCGATCTAATTCTTTCATTGGAAATAATTCTATTTCTCGAAAAAGGTGACTTTTTCACCCGTCTGCATTTTCAATTCACCTTTCTGTATCCTAGCAAAAGTGACAACTGACATCCGTCGCTCTGTTGACATTAAACCGCTCTGTTTTGATATAAAGCTCCGCGCAAGGTTATAATTAGTTTGTCACCCTTTTTCCTGTGTGTTTACAATAGCGGCATCGCCAAAGGGATTGTTTTTCTCTGTCAAATTAAAACGGTTTCAGACAAATGCAATAATTAAGCTATGCCTATACATCCTGTATTTGGAGGAGTGAAACGAGTTATTTTCAAAATTAAGATCTAACAATATATTTAGGACATTACTGAAAAGGGGGGAGGGGGACTTCATTGTGTTAAATGCATTCTATACAAAATTATGTCAAGGTTATAGGCATACTAATTTTTTTTATTCTGTAAAAAAGGGGGAAATTATTTCGATACTAACTTTTTTCTCTTCTATAAGGCAAATTGTGAAGAATGTATTGCCCCCCCCTCAACCTAAGAGAGCAAGAGAGGACGAGACAGCCCCCGTGAGACCATCAATTATTAAGTATGCTGGCCCTTACACGACCCCAAAACAAAGCAGGAGGGATACAGGTCCATCTGCACTCCATGAGCAAGGTGAGAATGTGACTATCCCCACCCTACACGGACAAGATGCTGCCCCTTTGAACCCCTGTTATGCTGCGGGGCTTTCTGTGGTCCTATTACAATCCAAAAATGCGCACCCTTCAAGCCCCAGTCTAGCTAAGGGGCCTTTCGTACAATCTGCAATGCCTGGGCCTTCAAGACAAGCCATAGGCCAAACATCGGCTCCTTCTCACGCAATATCTGAGCTATCAGCTCCCCGTCAAGTGTCAGTGCACTCTCCGTCAAGTGCTGAGCCTTCCATGCAAGATAGAAGGGTTCGCCCCTCCAGGCAAGTCATAGACCAACCAATGGCTCCCTATCGTGTAATGTCCAAGCCTCCAGCTTCCTGTCAAGCGGTTGATCAATTTGAAGATGTGAGTAAATTTTTTTCAATCAAATACGCTATTTTTTATCTGTTAGAGAGCCTTTTACTCTTTACTTTTGTCTTTTCACTTTTTTGATTATTCAGGATCAGGTTATAGAAATATCTAAACAAAACTATTTTTCAACCTAATACAAGCTTTTCGAAGAAATTAAAATGTTATTTTCAACATTTTATCTCCAACTCCAACTGCTCATCAGTTGGAGAAGGAGAGGACGCGCCTATGGGACCCTCAAACAATTCAACTTGGAATGGTAATTCACTTGAATTTATTCCAGACAACATTGACGACTTTTTAGTTGATTTTTTTAATGTAGATAATAGCGCAGTTGAGCAGGGGGACTTGAGTCCAAATACATTGCAGCTTTTAGACGATTTTACCCGGGAATTAACAGGGAACCCTCCTCTAGCCCCCGATAACATAGTTCCACTTCAATCGAATGAAGTGGCTTCCCATAGCCCTAATATTGAACAATGTGGAGGGGGAGGGGGTGTTGATAATATACAAGAGGGGGAGGGGGAGGGTAATATCCAATTTACATCATTCCCTGAGTTTCAGCTATCAAATACAATTTTAAATAGCATAGTTGTCTACACTGCGACTTTTGGTGACCCTTTTAATTCGCTTTTGTGTGGTAATTTTGTGTTTGACCCCGTAGAAATTGTGCATGAATATGTAGATAGAATTCGTGCACTGCTGGAGAACCAAATTCATTTATAGGGAAGGGGAGGGATTCAATTAAGGTTTCTATTGTTTTAAAGGTGTTTTATTTAAATGAGGGGAAAAGTGAAGTTTACCATCATTATGTACATACCGAGATGCGTGTGATCTATCCAAATTTAGAGAATTTTGAGGGTGCCTTTTCCGAGTGGATAGGTCATATTATTGCGCATCTTGAGAATTATAACGAAAATGGGAGCGGGTCAGTAGTTCTATATGTTGAAAATTTAAGTGTTAATATCTGTAAATTTAAGAAAGATTTTATTTTAAGCGGGGGGCATAGGGATAAGGGTACAGTTTTAAAATATAATCCAGATTTAGTAGGTTGTAAAGGTGTCCAGAAGATCTGTTTTGAAACAGGTCAAAAATGTTTCAAGTACGCTTTCCTCATGTCAGCTTTCCGACCATTGAAAGATGAAGCCTCAAAGACGAATTTAGTTCACTGGGCTGTACATGGGAAGGAGGGGTCCAATTTTCCCATTGTAGATTTTTCTTGTTTATAGGGAAAATACCCAGTAACGCTTAGGTCTATTGATATTTTTAAAAGGGCCAATGCCCAATATCGGCGTTACTATGGTTCAGTATGAAACTGAATTTGAAGATGGGGTTCGTTCAAAAAAGAAGGGGGTGGTGTTCCCAGTAAGAGCTCCGTCGATTGAATTGGTTAAACACTGGGTTTGGTTGTTGTACACACCACCATCTAGTGACCTAGCCAATTCAATTGGCCATTTCAATCCAATTACAGACATCAGTAGAGTTCTGGGGGAGGGTAAGACTAGGGGGGAACGTTTCTACTGTCCGACATGCCTGTCTTGATTTTGGACAGAATTAAAGTTGCAAAATCATATGAAGCACTGTAGACGGCATGGCTACCAGTCAGTGGAAACAGTTTCAGGGGATAGGGCCATTTTACGTTTTAAAAATTTTCAAAACACCCTCCTCCAGTGCAACAAAATATCTTTAGATTGTGAGGCTAAGCTGGTGGAAGTAAACGATCCTCGATTTCCAAACCGAATCAAAGAACATCAAGCTATTGCAGTGTCCTATGCCCATGCCCAAAGAGACAGTTCTAACACCATGCAGTTGTTAGAAATAGTAGAAACATTGGATGAGGGAGAGTGCATGATCAAGGCACTGACTAAATTAATTGGCACCGCTAATGGCGCTATTTCTCGTTTGAGAAATACGCATTATCCTATGGTGTTGTCTGCAGAGGATCGTCTCGCGATTAAAAATAAAAAAATATGTTGGGCTTGTAAGGGGGAGTTTGAAGAGGGGTATAAGGGGAAAGGGAAAAGAGGGGGGAGGGGAAAAGTCAGAGACCATAATCACTTGTGGCAGGAAATATCCTCTGGGGGTAGTAATTTTAGAGGGGTAGCGCATCAATCGTGTAACTTAAATGTTAGCCAGCAGTTTTTTATCCCAATTTTTATCCACAATGCAAATTATGATTTAAAATTTATTTTACCGGCACTGGCACGTATGCACAGGGAGGGAGGGGGAGTAGACAGTCCATGGGTAAATAATTCATTTACCTATAACATTATTCCCAAATCGGCCGAGAAGTTGTTGCTTCTCAAGCTGAAATGGCAGGTAGTAAATAATGGGCATACGTGTTGGAATAAAATCAGGTTTTTAGATTCTTTTAGTTTTTTTTTCCAAGGCATTGAGTCAATTGATTCAAGTGCAGAAAAGCGACAATTTTGATAGCTTTCCTTTGCTTAAACAGCACTTTCCAGACAGTGAAATGTATGACCTATTGAACTGTAAAGGTGTATACGCATACGACTATTACTGTTCTGGCGCTCGCTTAAGCGAGGTGAAACTACCTCCAATTGAAGCTTTTTACAATTCACTCACCAACAGTGAATGCACAGCCGAGGAATATGAGTTTGCCAAGAAGGTGTGGTCTAAGGGGAATTGTAAAAATGGGTGGGATTATTGTAGACTGTACTTGGCCAGTTACGTTTTAACTCTGTTGGACATAGTCTGCAAGAACACAGACCAAATCTATTCAGAGTTCGGGCAGGGATATAGGTTATTATTTTTCCACGCCACATTTGGTGATGGACTTGATTTTAAAAATTAGTAGGAAGGAAATAGGTCTAATCACCGACGTAGATCAGCACCTTTTTGTAGAGCGTTCAATGAGGGGAGGGTATGTTTTTCATCGGGATCGCGTCTTGTCAACCGATCCGAGCGGACAAAACAGCAACACCGGTGCAAAGTCAAATGCAGTGTTCTTGGACATGAACTTATTGTACCTCTCGGCAATGTCTCACTACTCTTTGCCGTGTGGGAACTATCAATGGCTTGAGAATCCTTGTGAGTTCCCCGACATTACCACCGTCGAGGACAATGGGCCACAAGGATGGTTCTTTGAAATTGACGGGCATATTCCACTGGCACTTCACGATTCAGTCAGAGATTTTGTTTTTCCCTGTATCAATCGACCAGTGAGCAGGGACTCACTGAGCCCCTACAATCGATCATTGGTTGAGGATATGGGGATGCACTGGACCCCCTCTAAGCAAAAACTGATTGCTGATTTGGACCCTAAGGTGAATATCGTTGTTCACCATGTGCTTTTGCACTGGATGGTGAACAATGGTTTCAAGATCAGCAAAATATATAGGGTCCTGCAATTCAATCAGAAACCATACTTGAAAACGTTTATCGACACTTTTGTTGATAAACGCTCTAGGGCAAACTCCAAAGTAGAGAAGGAAATGTACAAACTCATTCTAAATTCGGCGTTTGGAAAAATGTGTGAAAGCGTACGCAACAGATCTCGCTGCGACGTCGTGACTGATCCTCTAGAGTGTGCACGAATTATTGCTGACCCCAATTTTACATCATTCACGAGCATAGAGGCTGGCATGGTTCTTCTACACAGGAAAAAGAGGAATGTGGTACTGAACAAGAATATAGCAGGAGGTAGTTCAGTACTTGAAATTTCCAAAAAGCTCATTTTGTCGTTTTTTTACAATGTGTGCAAGGTGCAATGGCCACGGGAGGGGGAGGTTCAAGTTTACTATGGGGATACAGATTCTCTGCTGTTAAAGGTAAAAACCGAGGATTTATTGGATGATTTAGAAAATGGGGAACACATCTTCTCGCGGATGGATTTCACCAACTGGAATCCGTCCCTCTAACCCTAGTTGGTGAAACGTCAAGCCCCCAACCAACTACTAATGTTAAAATCAGAGACGGGGAGTGATTTGATATCCAGGGGGGTGTTCCCGGGTCCTAAAGTTTATTGCGTGGATACTCATAAGGGGGATGTAAAGCAGGCGTGTAAAGGGGTGCCTACACATTTTGTAAAGAGCAATTTCAACATGAGCGTGTACAGAGACTGTGTAGAAAGTAGCCTAGCTCCGAGAGCACAAGTGCTTGCAATTCGCTCTCTACAGTATAAAAATTATACTGTAAGAGTGGAAAAAATGCAATGTCGTATATATCCGACAAAGTCTATGTGCTCGAGAATGGTGTAAGTGTACTGCCACATGGCCATTACCTTATTTCAGACCGGGTTGAATGCATAGATTATCGCAATCAACTTGGTCTGGATAAATTAGCCTAACCACTAACCAACTAACCTAACCCAACCACCAACCTCTCATAAATTAACTAACCCAATCTCACCTTAACCACCTTAACCCAACCCAACCTAACCTGCAGCAGTGACGACAACTATTGTATACAGTTTTTTCCATCGCGGCCCTGAGGGGTGGGGGGTCCCGCCCGCGGCCCGGCCCCGCGGCCCCGTAGGGGGGTGGGGGGGTCCCCCTTTTAATTCATAATGTTCAACTGTGCTGTCAATTTTAAAGTTCATGTTCCAAGTGTTTTTTGTTGTTTTCAAGTGATTCACAAATAGTGTGTGTTTGCTAATGTACATAAAGTGCTGCTGGACAAAAAGTGTTTTTTAAGACAATAAGTGTTGTTGTTGTTCTTGCTGTTCATGTTCATGTACAAAAGTGTTTTTTTATGTTGTACATAAAGTGTCATTTTTATGTTGTTGTTCATGTTCATGTTGAACAAATAGAGTTTTCATGTTGAATAAATGGCCATGAAATATTGTTTTTGTCAGGTTCTTGTTGAACAAGTGTTATTCTTATGTTGTTGTTGTTCATGTTGAACAAATAGAGTTTTCAAGTTGAATAAATGACCTCGAAATTTTGTTTTTTTGTTGCTCTTGTTAACATAGATAGATCTATGGGAAAATTATTACTACTTATTCACTGGACACGTATGATTAACAGTTAGTTGTAGTCCGACTGTTGTCAACAGCAGCAGCATGTATCAATTTAAAACACCCTTCAGATCGTTTCTGTGTGGTACCTCAATGTCGGGGAAAACAACACTTTTAACTAAAATAATTCAAAATTGTCAGAAAATGATTTTGGAAAAACCAAAGAAAATTTATTATTGCTATAGTATTTGGCAGGAGCCCTACCATCAAATAAAAGCTATTGCCACAACCATACCAATACAATTCATACATGGACTTGATGTTTTCAATAGTATTGAACCGAACTCGGGGCTGATTATTGATGATTTGGCTGAATCCATTGAACAGTTCTCACAGGAAATGCTACAACTGTTCACCGTTCACTCCCACCATGAACAGATTTCCATAACCCTAGTTCTACACGATCTGTTTCATCAGAGCAAATGTATGCGAACCCTTGCATTGAATTGCACCATCTATATTATCTATCGAGGTGTTCGTGATTCTAGCTCGCTAATAACTCTTAATAAACAGATATACCCCGGCGCCCCTAAATTTCAGGCTTCAGCGTACACTCAGGCGACTAATAAGCCCTACGGTTACATTTTCCTGGATCTTAATCAGAGCACGCCCGAGGATCTACGTGTAGTCACCGACATTTTCGACAAAGCAATTACAGTATATCTTCCGGTGAAAAGTAGAAAAGGCTATTAGTTGGCGTTATGACACTGAAGAAACTACATGAACAACGGCATTTATTTTCCATTTTAAGCACTTCAAAACCTCCACTCAGGAAGGCCATACTCAAACATGGCGTTGACAATGATTTCATTAATCTAATATCTGAACTTTGTTTCAATTTAACCGAGGGCAATGTTCAACTGTCAGAAGGTGTTAGACAACAGACAAAGCAACATCGTTCCACTGTACGCGCCTTGGCTTGTAAAAACAAGGGAAAAATTTTTATAAGAAAACGTCTCCTTCAAGCGGTCGGTAGCTTTTTTACACTTTTACTGCCAATAATTGCAGGACTTGTAAACAGTTTTCTCTAGAGAATGGCTAAACCCTATAAATTGACACCATTTGAACTTGTCCTCTCGCCCGTCGAACATTTTGAAGACAATCTAAGCAAATTCATTAATGATGAGAATATTGCCGATGACAAAAAACTGCTTTTACTTCAAGATGCATTGCGACGTGTGGACAAACATAATCGTGAGAGACCCGCCGCCGCTGTTACCGATCCCTCTAAACAGGAAACATCTCCTCAAGATTCTACAGCAGTGCAATCAAAGGAGAAGGAATTGAATTCAATTGTATCGAAAATTGGAAACCTATTGCCAGTCACCTATCGAGAACAGAGTAAAAGAGTATTATCATATCTCATGTTGGAAACGGGTGATGAACATCATGTTCAAGTCGACAGCACAGGGAAATGAGTTATAATTCAGGGAAAAAGTTATAATCTAGTTGATTTAATTTGTGATATGGTGACGAATCGTAAAGGACTTTTATCATTTGACAATAATCTATACACCTTTCTAAATGCATCAAACTTTCCCAAAAGTCTTATAGGCAATAAGCAAATTCTAAAGAAACTAAGAGAATATAGTCCTCCAACAACACCAACACCACCATTTAAAAAAGAAGAAGATTCAATATTTGAAAATACTAGCAGCAGCAGCAATGACTTTATTACACCTGTGGCTGCTAGTCAAAAGCGAAGACGAATTGATTTACCCTCCAGTGTGCAAAAGGGGAGTGGACATTACACTACGTGTTTGCGTTCAAAATGGATGAAGTTCTGAAAGGTGTCTATGAAAATATTGGTGAAGCGGGAAGTTTAAGTTCCCCAAAACGCTTTCTAAAGTTGTCTCTGACAGCATATTAAAAAAAAGCAAAAGAGTATCTACAGAATGAACTGAGTTACACACTGCACCAGAATCAGAGGCTTCGTGGCAAACAATATCGACAAACTAAAGTCTTTTTCCCTCTGCATATAATGCAAACAGATCTTTTAACTTTAGACGCAATTCAACGGCGTCACAATGCACCCTACAAATATATTCTGGTGGCAATCAGTGTCTTTAGTCGCTATGCCTATGCCATTTCATTACGGTCAAAGAGAGGTGTTGAAGTTGCTCAGGCCTTTGAAAGTATTCTTGAACAGGATTGCTATAGAAAAATTTAATCGGATCGTGGTAGTGAATTTGTTAATCCCATGTGGAAAAGGTTCTATTGAAATATAATACAACACTTTATCATAGTCACAGTCCGATAAAGGCTGCATTGGCTGAACGATTGATAAGAACGATTTGTCTATTAATTTCAAGATATTGTACACTGAAAAATACATCTGCTTTTATTCATGATTTAGATAAAATCATGTGAATATACAACCATCGACCTCATCGATCTCTGTCCAACTCAAGCCCTCGGGAAGTTCATTACAGTGAAAATGCATTTGTTGCTTTTCTAAAGCAATACTCCAATGGTGAAAAATAAAAAAAAATGTGAAGAAGAAATTCAATGTTGGTGATACTGTTCGAATTAATAGAGCCACCAATATTTTTGAAAAGGGGAATTATTTATGGAGCACCGAACTTTTTAAAGTGTCCAAAATCCTGGACACCGAACCCACGACACATCGACTGCGAGACACCAAAGATGATGAGATTCTCGGCGGTTTTTATGAATATGAACTGCAAAAAGTTAGAAACACTAGTGAAATTTATCAAATTGAAAAGATATTAAAGAGTTGTACTCGTAGGGGCAAGAGACAGTTGCTTGTTCGCTGGCTAGGATACAACTCAGATTTTGATTCTTGGGTCAGTGCTGAAGATATTAACAATGCCCAATGATTTCTATGTGACTTTCATGTCCAATGTTTCTGATCCTCTCTACAATGACTTGAATAGAACAAGTGATTTTTGGACGAAACTCTCCCCCACCATCAAATTCGACGGAAAGTATGAAGTGGCTCTTGTCGACTGTATTCTCAAAAATACCTACGACATCCTGAGAAAAGATCGTAAATATGATATAAAAATTAGACCCTTTGATTGGCCGCCACCACCCTCAGGTGATCAAGAACAAATTCAAAAAATCAATTGGATGTATTATCCATATATTGAATTACCCTACGAGGAACTCACCTGTATGAATGATTTATGTCGTTCTATTAATAAAAGAATTTCCGCTCGTAAAAAAGGAGCTTTTCATTTCAACTATTCAAAGGAGGAGGGCAAGATCTACATTAGTTCACCTATTGCCAGTGAAAAGGGTATTCTCAATGATAACCTAAAGGATGTTCTTGGCTTTAAGCTCAATATAATCAACGGTAAAAGTGCTGGAAACACTAATTTCATTTTTGCTGACTACCCGTCTGCCTTCGACACGGACACTTGTATATTTCTCTACGCTTCATTTGTGGAAACATCTCGGGTTGGTAATTCAAATGTTCCCCTCCTACGAGTTCTTGAACGAAAAACCAATCGAGAACATATTCACCACTACAATATAAAGCATCTTCAGTATATTCCCGTAAACACTTCCTATTTGGAACTCTGTCAGTTAACACTAAGAACTGAATTAGGTTATCCCATAGCAATTTCAAAAGGTTTGGCTGTGATTACATGCCATTTTCGGCCCATCGTTCAACAACAACAACAAGATGTCTAATAGAAAAGTGGTATTAACTTGTCCTGATATTAACTGCTATGTTAATACTCTTGGCCCAAGACAACAGGGCAATGGAATGGACTATTACAAAGGTCGCTTGTCAATGTCTGGCTATGGTCTTGGCAGTTGGTTTGCTAAGCTCTTTCGCTCTTCACTACCACTGGCTAGAAAATATCTTGTACCGGCTGCGACAGATTTTGCATCCTCTACACTATACGATTTGGGCTCTGGCAAGGATTTTAAAAAAAGTGCTACGGAAAATCTTAGGTCCAGTGCGCGAACCCTTGGCGAGAGATTAAAACAAAATGGTAAAGGTTTAAAAAGGTCGAGAAACAATGCATCACTCATCAGTCTCTACTCAGGACGGAAACGAAAGACATCACCCCTCTTGTCAAAGAAAAGAAGGAAAAAGCCGACACGTACTGTAAACAGAAGAAGAAGCCCCAGGAAGAGAATTGTTAGATCGAAACTAGATTTCTTTTCCTAATATGTCCTACCTACCGCAAAAGGATTCTCAACCTTCAATCACCGCCTCATTGAATCTATTCAATGCTGAAAATGTTGATGTGAGTGTCAAGCATGGATACTATGAACAATTTTACCCTCAACAACCCCTCTCCGATAATATTCACTTTCAAATTTATTCGAATGAGGACTACTTTATGGACATGTCTTCGACATTTATAGATTTAAAAATGAAAGTCCGGAAATCCGATAATACAATGCCAATTCGGGCCGATGGAATATCCTATGAAAATTATATATTACATAATCTATTTCGTCAAATCAGTGTCTACATCAATGGCACGCTGGTGAGTACAAGCAATAATCTCTCAAATTATACAAGCTATATGCAATTCATGCTGATGACACCCAAGTCATAGAAGGAATTGAGAGGCACCTCCAATGGATATGAATATATTACTAATACTGATAGTACAGATGCGCTTAAAAATGCCACAACTAGTGAATTACATCTACTTGGAAAAATATATCAGGAAATATTTAATATACCCCAATGGCTACCACCCAATGTTAAAGTGGATATAAAACTAACGCTTGCACCATCCAATTTCATACTGAGAAAAGAACTTGCTGCCAATCCTGATGTAAGTCTCTCCCTCACCTCGGCAATACTTCATGTACGCAAACAACAGGTCATGAGTTCTGTTGCTTTGGCAGTGGAAAAACTGAGAGCCAATGGAAATAATATTAAACTACTTGTTCCTCATACAATCACCAATCAACGTCATATGGCCATAGGGTCACGCACCTTCACCGATTCATCCTTTATCAATGGCAAAATTCCGTCAAAACTCGCTTTGGCATTTGTAAAAAGCACTAGTGTAATAGGATCGTGGACTGGATGCCCACATAAATTCGAGATGTTTGGACTTTCATCTCCTGTGTGCAAAGTAAACGGTATCCCACTCTACAATCTATCTTTTGATAAATCCTATAGAACATTGTATGAGTTGACCATGCAAACCCTAGATCACGATTCGCAACTATTTGAAAATGGTATAACCGAAGATATGTTTGCTAAAACACATGGTATCATTGTACTGGATTTGTCTGGTACACAGGATATGAGTATAGTACGTACGGGGAGAGTGCGTTTAGAGTGTACATTTGCCGATCCATTGGCTGAGAGTATTGCACTAATCTCACTAAATCAATATGAAACCTATTGGGAAATCACTCCCAAAGGCAGTGTTCTACTAGACTTGGCGCCATGAACACCAGTCAAATAATCAATGTATTTAATATGGATCCATACATGTCCCAGTACAAATCCTATTGTCTGCCTTCGGACTTTCTTGGAAAAATTCAAAGTGCAAACAATAGCTTAATTATAGTTAATAGCAGGCCATCGAGTGTGCTGACGGGTCATTGGCTGTGCATCTTTCAAACAATGAAGACGATTGAATTTTTTGATCCTCTTTGTCTACTCTATACATTTTACACACCCCACATCAGCAACTATATTGAGAGCAGTGGGAAAACTATTATTCAAAATCGGAAGAGGGTGCAGGATCTAACGAATAAAAGCTGTGGCTTTCATGCACTACTATATTTTGTGTTCCGATGTTGCGGGTATACTTACAAGCAGTTTCTCCACATTTATGGTGATAATCCACGTGTGAACGACTTTCTAGTGGAAAATATCCTCTCAGACCTATATAATATTGATTTCAGTGCCCTAAGAGTAAAGTGCTTAAAAAATGTTTGTGAATTTGTTTATTAATAAAATGCATATATATACAACAATGTCTTTAAATCTTCACTTTAGATTTCTTCATCGGTGTATAGGCAACTGTCGTGAACCACTAATGCTGGTAAATCATTTGGATTCACTGTATATTGATCTTGATTGACTGCAAAGTCAGGGTCACATTTTCTACAGTACAATGTAACTTCACTCTTGTCATATCTCTTTGTATAGTCAATGATACTATTTGCATTCATATTATGAAATTCCCGAGTTTCAATCTGTCTATTTGAAGCAATATCACATACAGTGTTTTCAAATGGTGAATCACATTCGGTAACTGCCAAATAAAAATCACTTGGTTTATAGTCATAATAGGCAGTGTCGTCACAACGATGACTTAGAAACCAAATTGTCTTGTTACCCCAACAGTTGAATCGTAGACCAGATACCTCTTCCCAGAATAATTTAAATCCACGACGATACCAATCTCGTAGAAATAAACTAAAATCACGTTTGGGATTCTTTCCAATCATAGCGGGGTAGGTATTCTCCCACTGATCACATTTATCATAGTGACAATTGGAGCACAGATGTCCTCTAGGGTGAGAGTCACAAATCTCCTCAAGCCATGAATTACATTCTTTAATTTGTAGTGCATAGCCTCTATGTAATTTACAAGGATTACATAATTTGCACTTTTCACTATAGTCATCAATAATTGTACAATTCTCACATTGAGTCCAACTGCCAAGAGTGTACATGCACAATGGACATGTATAGAACATTTTTTTTGGTTTCCGATGTCAACTCTCTCACAGCTAAAACGAAACTGATCGTCCCTGCCGACGGATAAATTCAAGGTGGAGGAATGGGGAGAGGAGTAGCTCTGTGACATCACCTCTTTCGAAGGAGGAGCCATCTACATTGAATCCATTGGCAATGTTTTCAAAAGTGTATCTACGATATGATTCTGCTTTGTTCCAATTAATATATCAATAAATTGAGTATAAGCATTTGAGTCACATCTTAAAAGTTTTATACAATAGTCCAATGGGGGAGAATCAGTTTTCATTATATTGTCAAGTGTTCCCCGAGAGAATATTCTACGTTGAAGAGATAACTCGAGAAAATCGTCATCCAAAATCAAATGTTTTTCCGTAAACACTAGATTTGATCTAATTCTCTCTTTCTCAAACTTATTCATTTTTCAATCCTTTCACTCTGACTGCTGACTCTAGACTGACCATGATTCGTTAGCCCTAGCTTTCTAACCTAACCAGAAAAGAAAAGGGAACATTTTCGATTTCGAAACAATTTTATTGAATATTTACAACAAGAATAATACTAAGCATGTACAATTAGCGATACAGTTTATTGTCTTCAATATGTTTCACTAATGCACTTAAAGGACATTGAAGTCTATTCACATGTGCTCTATCAACTTTTGCAGCGAAACATAATTGATCCTCCCTTTTTAAATTTGCTCAAGGATATCACATATCTTGCATATACTTTATCCCATTCCAGACAAAGTCGTGATCCTCTCGTGATTTCCACCGCAATGTTTGGTGCTCCTGTATTATTGCCATCAACTCCACTATCAACTTCTAATAGGGTAAACATTCCACTCGTCATCAACACACAAATATATATCGAAATGAGTAAAGTCAAACTGTTCTCACTCCTTTGAATTCTATTCACAGACTAATAAAAACTATAGCAAAATCCTTTCCTTATATTCTCTGCAATCCTCCGCCGCTAATATGTAACTAGCCCTCTGATTGGCTTAGAAGGAGACACGTGATTTGTTTCCCGTTATCGGATCAATAAAATTCCCAATCGATTACACAATCAATTTCTCAGAAATCCACTTCCCCTTCGATTATGCAATCAATTTCTTGGAAAACCATTTCCCCTAGGGAGGCTATACCCATATATGGTGCCCCGTCACGAGCTCATGAGGTTAGGCTAGGTTACGTAATCAATTTCTTGGAAACGTGTTCTCCCTTGGGATTCCATGCCCATATATGGAGTCCCCGTTGAACTGACAGCACAGGTGTTCTCCCTAGGGACTCTATGCCCATATATGGAGTCCCCGTCCGAGCTCATGAGGCCTTTCTACTTCTGTGGATGAAGAATGACAGAATGCCAAAGATCATCCTTGTCGGCCAACCATCTAGGGCCAAACGAAAAGTGTGTCGTCCCCTAATAGGGTGGGAGGAACGTGTAAGGAAAGATATAAGGTAAATGGGGACTTCTTGGGAGGGTGTGAAAAAGCAGGCTTTGAATAGATTGGGGTTGAGGAGGAGCGTGCGTAGCATTGCTCAGGCGACTTGGGCTGCAGTGAGTTGTTACTACTAATAGTAATACCAAGACTTAACTAGCACCAATATTTGGCTAAGTGTCCCTTTTCATGGTGATGCCAGTTGCACTTACGTGCATCTTCCAGTGACGTCAACTAACGAAAGTTTAGGGTTGAGTGGGAAAATTGGGTCTTTCAATGTCTAAGAAAGACGGAAAATTTGTCTTTTTTCAATGAAAATGCCCCCAAAATGAGTTATTAGTAGTAGTAGCAATAATGCCGAGACCAACCTAGCAGCAATATTTGGCTAAGTGTCCCTTTTCCCGGTGATGGTAGTTGTACTTACATACATCTTCCAGTTACGTCAATTAACAAAAATTTAAGGAGAGTTGGGAAACTGGGTTTTTCAATATCTTGCAAGCGCAGAAAATTTGTATATTTCAACGAATATACCCTCAAATAGCTTATTTCAAAGGGTAAGGAGGGCAAAGACCACTTCACTCCAAATTGACACCACCGTCACATCTTGCATGAAAACGAAAAGGTAGATTGTGTCCTTACAGCTCCACTCCAGTCTCAAGACATGATTGAACTACAACTATTCGCCAATTCGACAGAAGAGGATGAGACGAGGATGGAAGCAGACGCACTTTCGTTGAGCAAATCTAGCGAGGAAACACAGGTTTCACTTGCATAGATTACTTCCATCCAGATATCATCCTCATGAAAATGGGACACAACTTGATTTTGGTTAACTTCAGGCACGTTCATAATAAGAATATTCCAATCTGACTAAATTGACCTATAAAGTTGGCTTTTTCAGCTAACTCTCAGCTTTCAAAACATTTGGCGAACGTTATGAAGAGGTACCTGAAGCTAATAAGCCATACTACTAAGTTAGGTTTCTCGCTGTACAGTCGGTAGGTTTTTGACCCTCAGAAAAGTTAAAAAAAAGAAAACACAAAAAAATTGTTTCAAGTGAAACTAAAGGGCGACAATAAAACTTAAAACGAACATAAATTATTCCGCATACGAAGGGGGGATGACCCTTTCTCAATCCCTCACTCGTTACACAAAAAGTTTTTTAATGCTTAAAACATTTTATATTCCAATGAAACGGCTCTTGCGTTTCAGGAGTTGGTGCTAAAAGAATTGGGACAAAAAGTCAAATTTTGGCATAAAGAACAAAGAATTGAGGATGGGTAGCCCCCCTCATATGCAGAAATAATTTTTGTTCGTTTAATATTTGGGGTTGCTCCTTGCTTTCAGTTGAAAAAACTTTTTTTTCATATTCAATTTATCGTTTTTCAAATCCTTCCTGGAAAATACCCCAACCCCCTCCGTGGAAAATTTTCTCCCCAGCAAAAAAATTCTTCAGCAAAAAATTCTTCCCCCGGAAAATTCCCCCATGGAAATTTCTCTCGCGTAAAATTCCTGCCCTGGACAATTCCTTCCTTGCTGAAAATTTCTCTCGGAAAATTCTCCTTACATTCGTTTAAAAATACTTTTTTAAAATCTCTAATCGTTTTTCAATTAATGTCAGAAATCCCCTTTCATCGAAAACTTTCCCTGGAATATCCCCCGGGGGGACAGTTTGAAGTCAGAAAACAATTCTTTCTAGGTATGGCCACTAAAAAAAAGTACAGAAGAATAGCGGGGTATCTGGAATTTTCTCAACATTTTCTCAAGATATAAAATTGAGCAGCTGAAGAGAAAGTAAGACAAATAAAAAGAATCCCTGGAAATAAAAAAATTCCCTGGAAACACCCCGGGAACCTCACTTCCCGCAGAATCTTCCTTGTAGAAAATCCCCCGCAAAAAAACTACCCCTCCCCACCAAAAATTTTTCGTATTTTCCAAGTAAAAAGTACTATATGTAAACGATGGGCAAATTGCATAACTTACAGATCTTTCCTTAGGGGTTGTGGGGATCATGTCCCAGAGGTATAGTTATTAGACTCTTCAATTATGCTGAACCAAATGGATATCTCAATGTGTTGATCAGTTGTCTTTGGGGGGTAAAGGAGTATGGGATGGGGCTAGTTGCCCTCCAGCCCTTTTGGTCACTCAGAAAGTGCACTGGAACTTTTAATTTCCGTTGGAATGAACACTTTCTGGATCTTTGAATATCTTTGGCTCGATACAATCACCCCTGGGAATAAATAAACACAAAAAAAGGCAAATAAAAACACATTGGTTATCTCTCTTCTGGCAAAAAACAAAAATATTACATTTTGTAGATAGCAGCTCGAATCCTCAACAGTTTCCCGATGTACCAAATCTGATTGTGTGATTATCATTAAGATTACTTGACTTTTCAAAGGTGTTTCCCCCTTTTTAAAAAGTCAGGCAAGTTTCCCAGGCTCGTAGCTTCTGTTGGCTAACATTTGAATTAATGAATTTTAAATATTTGGAATGACCAGAAAAAGCGAATTTGTTGATGCAGCAATTGCTATCAAAATTTCTTATTTTAGGGTTTCGGTTACTATTGGGCCGAGTCGCTCCTTACTTGCAATTTGTTACCACAAGCTGTTTGATTACATGCTACGAGTTTTATGTCAGTTATCAGACAGACTATGCTGCTAATATTGTTATAAATGGGTTTGTTATTAGCTAAAATTTCAGCGTTAATTAAATCTCATCGTGAATATGTACCCAAAAATTCTAAATTTCCTCTACCCAAATTTTTCGAATTTTCTATCGACCCCGACTCCACAAATCTACTTGAATCACAGCCCCGTCATACGCTTGAACCCTCTTTTAATGTGTATTCAGTCAAGGCCGTATCCAGGAGGGGGGGAGGTTCGGGGGTATGAATCCACCCCCGAAATTTTTATCCGATTCGTTAAAACGTAACAAAAGTGCATATAAGCTAATTTTTTATTTGTTTTTTATGTTAAAACAAACGAAAAAATACCCCCCCCCCCAAAAAAAAAAAAATGGATACGGCCCTGTATTCATTATGTTCATTGATGGATTGGGACGTTTTCTTTTTAGGTGTACGCAGATAAGATGTCAGAAAGATTAGTGGTATTGATGAGCTGCTATTAAAGATACTTAGACCAATCTCTTCTTAGTTTCATATTGACAATAGGTAATTCTACTTTACAAGGTCTAGAGACACGTAAAAAAAAAAAAAAATGCTGAATTGTATCAGTATCTATTCGTTTATTCATTTATCTATTCGTATATGTATATTCGTTTATTGGCTTTGAATTACACATGTAGGTATGCAAGCATAAAACAAAAAATAAGTGCAATTCATATGTAAATGAGTTATATGGTATACTATTAATTTATTCCAGCGGTATTCTAATCGCGTGTCATGTTAAAATATTTAAAACTTGCTATCTGATCTTTTTCTCATGATATGTTTAGTAACATATTACACCGGTAATACCAAACGTCAAAATATATCTGATGGGAGTGTACGCACCCTTTGGGTACTCTTTTTTTTTATAGATTTGTAATGGGTATGAAAAGTTCTGAGTCCTATAAAAACCGTTAAACTCGGCAAAACTTTAGGCGAAAAAGCGAGAGGGGCTTTTTGTAAAAACTTTCGAAGGGAACGAGACTAAAAACCCGAAATTAAGGCAAAACATTTTTTGCCAATATTTAAATAGGTCCTCTATGCAATCTTCTAAGCCCTTGAAACAGGCATGTCAATGGAGAGAGAACTAGAGGCAATTGCCCCCTTTAATTCACCCCTAGGTTTAAAACTACCATTAAAATATCGAAAACGAAATTGCGCCTTCAATAGAAGTTGAAAATACATCCCCCCTCCATTTTTGGCACCGAATCCCCCGTCTAGAAATAAGGACTGATAGCCTCACTAAGATTGGAATCTTTGTCCATATTAAATAGAACGGACAGAAATTATCCCTATATATGGGGAGATGCCTCATCTCCAACTACTCGCTCGCTACGCTGAAGTTTTTAGTGCTTTAAAATAGTTCTCCAACTCAACAGCCCTTGTGAATGACTTGTCGTTCTTAAGAAATTGGAAAACAAATCGAAGTTTATCGGAAAGAGCGAGGGGTTGAGGAGGGGGAAGCTTCCCTCAAGTACGGAATAATTTCTGCCCGTCTTAAGTTTTAATGTTGCTCCTTACTTACAGTTGAACATTTTTAAAATTATGTCCAGGCCTAACCAAGATATGAGATGAGTTATCTGCCCAAGAAACCTCTTATTTCTTAACTTTAAATTGCATATATCAATAATCGTAAATTGATTCGTAGCGTCCCGCTTTGTTAGTTTTTCTTCTTATGAATTAAAATGTTGGATTGTAATTGAAATTTGTAAAAAATTTAAATAATTAGTCAATTTTTTTTGTGAACAGTAGGATGGTTGAATAAGTTCTTAATAATATTTTTACTACAGAAGTTTAGTGGATGGAGAGGGGTATTCTTGTTCATATGGACGGAAATTTTATGTCACTTTGATATTCTAATTGGCTCAAGCCATCGCGACCTCTGTAATATAGTTCTTTGATGTTTATATACATGGTATATATATATATATATATATATATATATATATATATATATATATATATATATATATATTTAAATACAATGTACATAAATAGGAAAACAAAAATATTGCCAGAAGAAAGAGTCACTAAATAGAATCAGAGAATCAATGAAGAGAAAGCTGATAGCACTTGCTAGCCCTCCTCCAAGAAATTTCCTTGCGAGGCCTTAGATGCCCCGCCTCACCGTTGTCAACTCTGTTATGGTAGGTATGCGAAAGTAATATTCTATGTTACTTAGAAAAGATTGTGGCAATGGGAGAGGCACCATTGTCTCACCTCCAGCCCCGATAATAAAGGCGTAGACCAAAATTATTCTCAGGAATGAAGAGGGATTAGATGTCAATTGCTCCCCATCAAGGACGTATTCAAAATTTTTGTTCGGAGGAGGAGGGTGTTTCTTGTTGGGGGGTTAATTGTTTTTTTTAATTTGCATCAAAATCTGTTTACATGCAGTTTAGTCATTTTTTACGAGTCGGACGAAAAATTTCGATGGGGTTCAAACCCGGTAACTCCCCTTCCCCTTTCGATACGGCCTTTCTCCCAACCTCCCTCGAAAATCATTCTATCTTTATCTGAAGGCTCAATGAAAGCTATTGGAGCTTTAAAACGCACTCCTTGATGAAACCCCCCTCCACTTGCAGAAACACCCACCGCCTTTCTTCATACATTTCCTTTTTAGACATGACTGCAAATAATTCTATGAAATACGAAGCAGGGGCGGATCCAGGATTTTTTTTAGGGGGGGGGCAAATTAGGTTGATCCGAAAAATAAATTTAGGGGGGCCACAAAATAGGTTGATCCGATAGACTTGCGTTAGGAGCAAGTTTAGTTAATGCAAACTTGAGTTAATTAAGTAAATTACACTACTTAAGACTACGCTACGGGGGCGCGCGCCCCCTGGATCCGTCATCGATACGAAGCCAATCAGTTAGTTAAATATAACTTTAAAGTAAATGTCAGAAACATTTTTCTGCAATAAGACAGAATGTGTCACCCCGCAACACCCTTAATCGAGCTTAGTCTAAATGAAGGAAAATGAGAGATTAATCCCTACCCCCTTCCCCATACCCTTTTCTATATTTATCTGAAGTGTCATGGACAGTTAGTCAGTTTGGGCCCTGAAATGCGCTCTTTTAGGTTTCTGACAATCCCGTCCCTTCCCTGCCTACACAATGACCAACCGCCCCTCCTTCGTAATAGCTGATGTGCCATTGTGCATCGTTAAATATAATTACATGAAAAATCAAGTGAATCAACTTTTGTTAAATCAAGCATTAAGATGAATGGTCATATCTTGTCTTTTATCTTGTATGGACTACGCCATACAAGATGTGCAACCGCGTGGGCATTACTTCCTTTGTATCAGAGAAACTCAATATAGAGATTTTTGATACTTTTAAATCAATTGGCTATCACAGAACTTTCAATCGATAGCAACTTGATCCTTCTTTGAACAAAATTTTAGTTTAGTGCTACAAAATGGCATTTAACGCCACTTTCCCACGGCAGAGTCATTTTGGTTATTCAAAAAGGGCACAAGAGCTTCTAATTTCTATTCGAATGAGTCCTCTCTCGATCTTCTAGGACCGTCGGTTCGATAGGATCTCCCATCGGAACAAAAACAAAATAAAAACAAATAAAATGGACCAGTAATCTTTTTCCTGAAAAAAAAACACAATTCCACATTATTGTAGATAAAGACTAGAAAACTCTACAGTAGGGTTCTCTGATCTGTTAACCAAATTTCTTTTTTGAAGTTTCGACTACTATTGGCCCGAGTCGCTAGATTTTGATACTTTTAATCGATTGGCTATCTCAGAATTTTCAATCGACAGCAACTTGATCCTTCCCTGGGCAAAATTTTAGTTTAGTGCCATAAAACGTGCGTAACGCCACTTTTTTCCGTTACAGTCTTTTTGGTCACTCAAAAAGGTCACAAGAGCTTCTAATTTCTGTTTGAATGAGCCCTATCTCGATCCTCTAAGACCGTCGGTTCGATATGATCTCCCATCGAAAAACAAAAAAAAACAAAACAAATAAAATGGACCAGTAATCTTTTTTCTGGAAATTAACACAATTCCACATTATTGTAGATAAAGACTAGAAAACTCTACAGTAGGGTTCTCTGATTTGTTAACCAATTTTTTTTTTCAGTTTCGATTACTATTGGCCCGAGTCACTAGATTTTGATACTTTTAATCGATTGGCTATCTCAGAATTTTCAATCGACAGCAACTTGATCCTTCCTTGGGCAAAATTGTAGTTTAGTGCCATAAAATGGTACTTTTTTCTGTTAGAGTCTTTTTGGTCACTCAAAAAGGTCTCAAGAGCTTCTAATTTCTGTTTGAATGAGCCCTATCTCGATCCTCTAGGACCGTCGGTTCGATATGATCTCCCATCGAAAAAAAAAAAAAAAAAAATAAAAATAAAATAAAATAAAACGCACGAGTGATCTTTCTTCTGGGAAAAAATGCAAAATTCTACATTATTGTAGATGGGGAATTGAAACCTCTACAGTAGGATTCTCTGATTTTCCGATTCTAACCGTGTGATTCTTATAAAAATCACTTGTCTTTTTGGTGATTTTTTCTTCCTTTTTTGAAAATCAGGCGAATTTTACTCGTAGCTTTAAAGGTAATGATTTTTGTATGCTTAGAATCAACATGGAAAGTCGATTCTTTCGAGGTATTCAATTGTTATTATTTTTTTTAGAGTTTCGGTTGCTATTGACCCGAGTCACCCCTTGCTTACAGTATGTGGTACACGAATTGTTTAATTGAAAACCATCACGCAAGTAGTATTTTTATGTTTGAAAAAATTGTTAGTAGAAGCACAAACCCTAATTTTGTAGACGATTAAACGATTTAAAAGTAATATAGTAATGGAGTAACGGAAAATGGTTTTAAAAACGATAGGCGTTAGAGCTCTTATTGAAACTTAGGATTTAGATTGTATTGCTTATTATCAATTTATTCTAGCACTATTATAATTGTAGTAAACTTAAAAATTGCAGATTTCAAATGGATATTAAAACTTCTGAATGCAATAAAACCGCTAATTTCCCCTCTAAAAAGTCGAGATCTTTCTTCAAATTGAAATCAATCGCACAAATGGTGTTTTTATATTTGAGAAAATTGTTAGCAGTAGCACTTTCCTAATGTTATAGATTTCCATAAAATTATGCACAGAAAAGTAATGAAAAAACCATAGGAGTTTAAATTATGTTGATAGACGGCTTGAATGTTTTGCTAGAACAATCCTATTAACGGAAAGTCAATTGACTTTTTCCTGTATTACAACATCAAAGTATAACAGCATTGAGTAACACTAGCTTCCTTAATTCGTTACTATAGTTAAAGTGGGTTTTGTGCTTTAGGTGTTAAAATACAGCTGGTATTCCTCCCTTTTCTCTTTTTACCGTACAAGAGAATGTATCTACCCATATATCTACTCTCTTTAAGCGAGCAATTAATGTGCATTTATATATTTATTTAAGTATTTTTTCTCGAAAACAGTATTTTTTTTTATTGGCACACTGAGGTTTTCTGGCCTAAAAAAAAGATCTAGTTCGGAAAAGTTGGTTTAGAGCCTTAGTTTTGGAAAAAAAAACATTTCTTATGTTAATAACGTCGCATTCAAATGCATTTAAAAAGCAAATTACATCATTTTTCCCACGGTGGCTAGTATCGTTTTTGGGATTTATGACACATGCAAAATTATACTTTTATACCATTATGATGAATGGCTCCAAAGAGCAAAAGCAGAAGCCATGGAACAAGCGACAGCGAGGATCATATTGAATTTCAAACGAAAATGTTGCATAATAAAATTTGTGGTTAGAAGACACATCAAAATTACAATGGAGTGAAAGAACGTATTAGTGTCTGTGAAGGATAAATAGGAAGGACAAAGTGAATTCACGCCAGATTTTTGATTCAATTGAAATTGCTGATTTCCTATCCTATTACTTAAAACTAAAAATAACACGATAATTATGCTAATACCCAATGAAGATATTTCTGATGGTACATGTAATGGAACATGGTTGGTTGTTACTGAATTATATAGCAACGTAATTAAAGCGAAAACACTGGGGAAAAGCTTGACAAGAAATTTTTTTGGTATCTATGACTTCATGTGAAATTGTACAAGATGAATCCGAACATCTAAAGCAAAATACATAAAAAAAATGTCTGAGGTAATGATGAACCAAAATGAAGCACAACAAGATCTGCGGTTAGGAGACAGGTAATAACAAGTATTTCAACGAATCACAAAGAAAAATGATGGACAACGAGATGAGTGGTTAGAAGACAAGTGACAGCAAGGATCATATCGAATTTTGAACGAAATCTGCGGTTAGAAGAGAAGCAACAGCAAGAATTACAATGAATCCCAGGAAAATACAAATCCTATAAAATGCATGATTCTGTGAAGGACAAACAGGAAGAAAGAATTGAATTTACGCCATAATTTCTTATTTTAATTTAAATTGCTGATTTGCAACCTCCTGACTAAAAAATAAAGAATAACGCAATAATTATGCCAATGCGTAATTTGAGAGCCACATATATACAAGCCTGCCGGATGGCGAGTGCCTGGGACCGAGTGAAGCTCCAGCTCTTGGTACTAATTGGCTATGCCGATAACTCCCCGAAAATCACTTTTCCTCAGCTGGGACAATTTAGTAATCTCTCATTATACAGTGGTTGACTACAGCAAGTATTTCTCATCAAAAGCTATACAGCGAGAGATATCAGGTATCCAGCCCTCTCAAAACAGTAGAGGTACTATTTCTTTTTCTTTTAATTGCAACAACCTGTGGTGGAGGGAGTCCCTAAATCCTTGTGAATAGGCTCTCGGATATCTAGAAAACCTTAAAGGAAATACAAACTAATGTCTTCGATGCTTATTTTTGAGTACAGGACTCGAATCCATAGACATGGGAGAGGGAGAAGATCTAAAATATGTGGTATCAGAACAACAGCCAGAGGGGTTTAGAAGTAATAGTATATATACCACCTCTGCCCTTGTGAAGTCGGAGATCGATACAACCTCTGTAAAGGGAGGGGGCCTAACTATTAATCGTCAAGACATTTTTCAGAAGGGGTCGTTTGACCTAGCCAAACTAACAGGTGCGTAAGACCTAGAGTCATAGTTATGCTGTTTGGGATCGAGACCTGTTCTTGCCTCTGGTTGGAGCAAGGAAAGGGGGCTCCTAAACTCTTTCTATTAGTACTGTTAACGCATCATATCCCAATAAAACTTGGTAGAAAGTTAGAACAGGCTGATTCTCCTCATTCTACCTTTCTAGGGGCCTTACCTGAGCCAGTCTTTGCTGGGAGAGAAGGCTACTTCATTTTTGACATCATGACACCATGAAAACATATTGATGGGAATGAAAATCTAGTGCTCTCCTCGTGCTTTCTCAGCGTCCAGAACCAGTCCTAACACTCTGGGTCAAAGGTTAAGGGAGGGGCATACATTTTTGTAATCGGGATCCTTACCAGAAAGAGATCTCGGCGTTCAAAAAAACCCAAGCAAGGCGACAGCTGATTCCAACTTTTAGGTGTCAGGTAGGGCCACACCCAGGGTGGGGTAAAGGGTTTGAAATCCCTCCCCCCCCCCAAAAAAAAAAATCAGAATCGTGAAAAATTAACAAAAATAGATACAAACAAATTTTTGATGCCTTTTTTACGGTTTTTGTCCCCCCCCCCCAAATAAAATACCCTCTCCCCCTAGACAGAAGTCCTGGATATGGTTTTGTTTTCAGGGTCCGAATACAATCCGATCCTTCTATGGGGATGGGTCCCAAATTTCTTGTCATAAGAACGCCTACTAGGTGAGTTTGTTCAAATTTAACCAAATTTGATGAGACATAACAAACAATTACCTATTTTACCTTTTTGTGAGGAGGAGGGGAGGGTATGGATCAATTTGGGGTCAATGCCAAATTTGGTGAGGACTAAGAGCTATAGCATCAAAATAAGATTTATTTATAACTAATTAATCACACAATACATTGTGCTAATCCCCCAAAGGCTTCTATGCTTGTAAAAAAGGGGGAATACATACATTTCAATTAAGCAATAAATAACTAGATGGGACAGAGACTGGCTGAAAACCACTGGGGAGGCTGCAGCTGGCAGATCGAAGTGGTCACCGGAAGTAATTCTGAAGTCTCTTGGTGCCGGGCAGGACAGTTCTTTGGCTGGATCCCGCAAAAAGTAAGTTAGTAAGTAAATCACTAGAATAAAAATAGTAAGTAAAGCAATAGAAGATACATAAAATAAACCAAATAAAATTAATTACGTTAAATAATTCCAATCAATGCTACAAAAAAAGGAGAAAAGGAAGAAAAAAAAGTAGAGGAAAAAAGCAAGAAAAAATGACATGGAAACCAATTTTTTGTTATATATAAGTCTTTTGAAGGTACCAAACGAGCGGCATTCTCGAGCCGAATCAGGAAGGGTGACTCATGCTAACTCATGGACCACACTCATTGTTCATGCTCGTCCAGATCCCTGTGAGGGATGGGCCATGTTTTTGCCAGGCAGTTGGCACATTGTCGCTACCCATAGAAATCTTAAGTAAATTTATAAGAATTATAAGCTTTCGAGGTCTTTGAATCAGATCTGAAAAACACAGTTACTGGAGTTACTCCTCAACTGGGACCTATGGGTCATATTTCTTGCGGCACTTTAGGGGGTATTGACAGCGGAGGTTTTTTTTTTGTCCGTAAATCATTTTAAGTTCGTTCCTTACTTTAGGAAAAACTATTTTTTTGAAAGCTAATCATTATTTATTAAAAGTTTTACTAAATCATTTTTTAAGACCCAGGAGTAAGAACAGCAAATGCCCAAAATATTCAAAATTGAAACTCCTTTTGATCATTCCCAGCTTCATAGATAGTTTTTAGAACGAAGTTGCAGATGGTATACATGAGCGTACGTAGCTTCTTGCCTAGGGAGGGGGGGGGCAGCCGATTCTGTGATGAAAGGCGGAGGGGGAGCTTAAGTTATATTGGCAGCTCACAAAACCTTACATTGCTAGCAAGTTTTATCATGCCTATGAGCTAAACCTTTCCAAGACATTATGGATGATTGCTTCGTGTTTGGCTTTTATTCTGTCACGATGTATACTCATCATGCAGAGACCTGTAAAAAGAAGAAAAAACGACATGAAAGTAGAAAAAATGATTTGATGATATCTATCTATGATGATATATCAGTTGCACTAAATATTTGAATAATATGACGATTCCTATATGAACAAGGAAGATAAAAAAGATATTTACAGTAACTAAAATACAATGCTCTAATATCCTGAATATCAGTAGCATTAAAATCGCGCACCCTACAGAAACGCCTTACAGAAAAAGAATGAAATAGTCAGAATTTGTTAAACAAAATCTAGCCAAGGCGTTAAGAGAATAAGGGCCACGATTTGGAACAATTTCACCTTGGCCTACTTTAAGTTTATTCTTAACATGTACCAGAATGCACCAGAATGTACAACTGATACAGAAGAGCAAATACTCATGTCAAGTCAACGCAATACTGGAACTAGCCCAACTGGAAAGGAACCACAACTCAGATCACTGCTTTGGTCTTTGCTATTAAATACTAAACATGTACACTTTCCAGTGTAATAAGACTTTTTTTTCAAACAGCTTGGATACAAATTAGGTTGACTTAATGACTCCTCCTTTTTCTATTGCCATTTTTTTGCCCGTGGGTGCTTCTCTGGGTTCGTTTTTTGTGTGTGTCTTTCAAGTTTTAAGCTATTTTTTAATATAGTTTCTTTTACACAATCCTTTTTTTAGTTATAAATATTTCTGATTTTTCTCTCATTCTCAATGATTTTGACTTGTATTAGTCTTTTAATTCGCAACACAAATTCATTATGCATTTGGAATGCATATTCAGCTATTTTCTTAGTTTCTGATACTCGCTATGATCAAAAAAGTTTTTTTTATCAATTGAAAAAAAAAATTCTTTCCTCAGGAAAATTCTTTCTTAAAGGAGGACCCTACCCAGGTCCCAGTTTAGATTAAAAACTGAAAGAAACTGTTCTTCTGTGATAAGAACTATTTAATTGTAATTACCTGACAATCTATCCTCCATCATCGTACTTTTGAGCAAGGCCTTTACCCTTCGGAGTGTGCTAAACGACCTCTCTATATTAGCGATGGTGGGTGGAATGAATTAGAATGAGTAGACTTCTCTTAACATTAGGAAAGAACATGCCGGTTTCTTTGAGCACGTCCAAGATATTTAGTGTCATCAGTTGTGGATTGGTCACATTCTTCTTTTTCAATAGGTTGTACCACAGATCTAGTTCAGCCTCAACATGATCAAGGTTGTAATATTCTGTGAATATCTTGGCATTTGTTTTAATTTCTTTGATTTCCATATTCATAAATTGAAGAGGCATTAACGACGACAAATCAAAGGTTTTAGCATGCTCTTCTGAAAACGTAGTCTAAACGAGGTCAGGAGGGAGTCTAAGTAAGGGATTAGCAGAGACCGTTTCCAATAATATTCTTTGGTGTCTGCCGGATGGTTTGCTCTGTGACACTGTTTCCCTGTTTTTCTAGGAACTGATAAAATAATTGTATGTCTGTATGTCTGTATGTCTATATGGAACACTGTATATCTACTGGAACACTTTCTAGGAATGTCTTACTAGCAGATGTTGCACTTTCGTGATACTGGGAGTTCATGTGGCTCTTACAATATTCATGTATATCTTTATATTTGAGAAAAGGTCTTACTATTAAAGAACTTAAATTTTTTTGACTGTACAAGGGGGGGGGGAAACAAATTATTTACACAGGGGTCCCTCAAGTTCTTGTGAATAAGCCAGCCATGGGTAAAGGTGTAGCCATCCATGGTTGAACTTTCTTTTTAAGTACATTGCATGATTTTTGAAATCATAGGTTTCATGAGGAACCCATGTGTTGCATATAACATCCCTCTTTTCTTCTGATAAAAGGACAGCATTACCTCCAAAATAATTGCTAATATTATTTTTTTCATAAGGGTAATATCTGGTGTAATTGCATGGATTAGATGTAACATCCTAGTCTATAAAGGTTTTTGATGTTGATGGAACAATTTCAGGTAATTCGGCGCTGATGGAGTTAAAGATAGGGTTTCATTGATTTTGTAGAATTAGAGTCAGTTTCACTACTACTATCGTGGTTTTTTTTTCTTTTGAAGCAGTATCTAAAATACTGCTTTTGAAGCAGTAATTTTTCCTTAGTAATAAGTAAAGAACGATGTGGGCACAATTTGTTTTTTTTTTCTTCAGTCGGGCACTTCGTATCGAAGGAGTTGTCGTAGAAACTTCGAAAAGGGCTCATTCGATTGGAAATTGGAGTGGCTAGTGCCCTTTTGAATAGTCGAAAGTGATTGAAGGGCAACTAGCCCCCCCCCCACTCCCATCATTCCCCCAAATACATCCAATCAAAATTTTGAGATAGCCATTTTGTACAGCGTAGTTGATTTCCAGATAGAAAATATGTTTTGAGGAGGACACTCCCCCACAACCCTCGGGGCACGGGCTTTAAGCTATGCCCTGAGGACATATAAGAACGATGTTGGCACAATGTACTATGTCTTATTTTTTCCTTTAGAGCAGGGCACTTCATATGTAAGGGCTCGTCGTAGAAACCTCAAAAGGGGCTCATTCGACTGGAAATTGAGAGTCCTAGTGCCCTAATACTACAGCGTAGTTGATTTCCAGATAGAAAATATGTTTTGACGAGGACACTCCCCCAAAACCCTCGGGGCAAGGGTTTTAAGCTATGCCCTGAGGGCATATAAGAACGATGTTGGCACAATGTGCTATGTATTATTTTTTCCTTTAGAGCAGGGCACTTCATATAGAAGGGGTCGTCGTAGAAACTTCGAAAGGGGCTCATTCGATTGGAAATTGAAAGTTATAGTTCCCTTTTTAATAGTCGAAAGTGATTGGAGGGCAACTAGCCCCCCACACCAATCATTCCCCCAAAAACATACTGTAATTTATCCTTTTGAAGAAGTATCTAAAATAAGAAGAGGAGAATCATCAAAACAGTCATCTTTAAGCGAATTGGGCACTAAGATAGTATATTACCAGGAATTTTATTTTAAAATCGTGAAAAATGAACTTAGATTTGACTACATTTATCTGTTTTCCAATAGTCTAAATATGACAGTTGAACACCATCACTGCCATCTACCAAAAAGATATTAATAGGCAAATATTGATAAATTAGGTTAAGGTTTGATTAAATTAGCTAGATGGCTCTTGGGTATTCGTTTTAACAACGATTTCCAAGACTTGGAAAATAGATATAAGTACTAAAAATATTATTGAAAACTAGAAATACGGTGAAAGAAGTGAAGATAAAGGTTCTCCCTCTGGAAAATATGTTAACTAGGATTATTTTGCATATTATGAAGTAAGAATCGTTTTCTTAACATGTCTCCATGCGTAGTGGAATGCTCATACATTTACATCATTGGATGTTACCTACTTCTGTCAAAATATATGATTTCTTTTATTCTATTGCTCTCCTTTGCTGCAGTTCCATGAAAATTCTTAATCCTTAATCTAATCCTTCGCCTATCCCATATAAATGAGCTATTGAGTTCATAGGCCTACTTTCATAATCTATTTAAGCATTATTAATTATTCTGATTTGAATAGACCTACTTAATTTAGTCATTTAGGATAGTTGTACTTACCCTTCTAAAAAAAATTTCGGATATCCATTGATTAGAAAACACCCTCAAACTTGTTGAACACAGAGGCTGCTTCTTTTCATCAGACTTATTTGATATACCACGAGGTAGTAATTTGTACAGGGCTACCACACCTGTTAGTTCCCAAAGTGTTAAAATTGCCCAATTTTGTGTGCTAAGCAGCGATTTTCGGTGCTACAGTAAAAACAGAAATTTGCGCATGTCGCGGTACGATATCGATATCGGAACCGATGTTTGGACATTTCTGTTTATTTCCAGTTTTTTCAACCATCTACCTTTTATCAACTGCTTTTTCAGCCATATCTAGTGCAAATTTGAAGGCCTAGGAGGGGGGCAGCTGCACCACCCCCTGCCCCCTCTTCCGTACGCCCAGGATGGTATACCTTGTTGAAATAAGAATACATAAACAGTTTTTATTGTATATAATTAGTTTGCAGAAAACGGAGGACAAAAAAGGAGTTTATAAACTGGACTACCCAGGGGCAAGTTTCCCCACAACAAATCTTCTGGATTAGACACTAAGTTTGCAATTTTCGCTACAGTAGCGTAATAAATCTTTCTTGTTACCAGTATGTAGTCACATATAATGTATGCCGTTCACGCCTTTTAACACGAGAAGAAGAAATTATCTTTCACACTTTCAGCCAACGAGATATCAAACATAAATATGCGTTTTTATTTAAAGATTTACGGGCTTTATCAGCTCAAACTAATGACTTTCTACAACAGGTCTAATGGCTAGATTTTATTTATTCATTTTTATTTTATTTTTTTCGTCTCGTATTAAGATAAGGTATTCCATCTTACTTAACAGCATCGGATTTAGGGCCAAGAGAGGACAAAAGAGTAAAGGTTCCATAGATAGATGGCGTTGAAAGAATATTAGGTTTTTAGATTTTGGGGATTGTTCAAATGATTTTTTTTCAAAGAAAGATTTGCTCTTGGAAAATAGTCTTACCACCCAACTTACATTACAAATAAATGTTAAAGTATGTACGGCAATGAACAGTAAGTAAAGAATGACACTCAAAAGTTAATCAAAAGATTTGGCTCTTTATACTGACTCTAAATAGGTAAAATTTATCAAGGGCGAGTAATCTCGATGAAAATTACATAATTAAATTTAGCACATAAGATAACTCTACTGCAAAGGTTTAAAGCCCATTTCAAATATGCGTAATTTGTATTTTTTCGAGAAGGATGATTACGGATGCATGGCCAGCCCACTAAAATTATTGACGGTGCTCAATTATTCAGTTATTAATTATTCAATAATCGTTCAATCATTATCAATTATTTATACTCTTTGTCGCATGTCTTTTAACCGAAGACTTTGTTGTGCATCAGTTTCGTTTGTGATTCTCGCTGTCGCTTGCTTCCTAACCGCAGATTTACTAGTACATCAATTTTGTTTGTGAATCGTTGCGATTTTCGCTGTCGGTTGTCTCCCAACAGCAGGTTTCGTTGCCCAACATTTTCACTTATGATTCGTTGTGATGCGAGTTGTCGCATATCTTCTAACCGCATATTTTAATTGTGCTTCATTTTCGTCCTTATCATTCTTGATTTGAAGTGTCCTTGTTTCTCTCATAGTGGAAGAGTTTATTGGTTGCATTTGCTTTGACTAAATTTTTGGTTCAAACTTTAAAAGATGATCCCTAAATAGAACACTTACAACTATCCACTAACTGCGTTTGTTACCTTCAGTAAAGCTCACTTAAGTACTTTTGAACTGTAGGGTCAAGGGTGGGAGGATGCGGAGGGAACAGCCCCTCACATGTACAAATTAATATGTTCATATCGAGTTTTGATGTTGCTGTTTCCTTTCATTTGAAGAGAACTTGCTTTGTTTTTTATTTAATAGGTGTACAAGACTGAAGTCTGAAAAACACTAAAGAATCAGCATTTTGAGCTGATTCCTGATATTTAAAGTTTGATAATAGCATACCTGTCTATTACGGATTATTAATATACTATACGAATAATCTGATCATCATCTCTACTTTCTATCAGGTTAACATCTCAATTTGATTTCTAAAGTCTGTCATAAGAATCATTTGTCGTCATTTCATATGAGTTATTAATTTAAAAAACAAAGTTTTTCCAACGGAAGTAAAGAGCGAACTTGAAACTTAAAACGAACAAAAATTATTACATCACAGCCTATCTAGCATATATCAATCAAACTAATGCAAATAAATCAACTGTTGATATTCCCTATGTTTGTAGGATTACAGAAAACTAGCGCTTTACTGAAAACACAAAAGCAAAGTATAAAGACAAGAATACTGATTAAGGAGTCAAAAGTAAATACGTAGCCTCACAACAACAAAATAATCTATAACGTTTTTCTTAGTGATATGAAAAATATATAATTTTATGCGATACCAATACGCCTAATAACAATACGCCAATACCGACACGCGTGATATCAATATTTCCGATACCGATACAGTGTGCAGCCCTTTCCCCAGGAACTAAGGAGGGTCATATCATCACCAAAAACAAAGATATGGCTATCTCAAAATAGTGAATGGATGATTTTGCGGAAGGGGGCCTTTAGAGAGGGGGGCTAGCTGCCCTCCAATCTTTTGGTCACTTAAAAAAGGCACTAGCAAATTTAATTTTCCGTTCGAATGAACTATTACGCATCTCTCTATGATGTTCTAGTCACCCCCTAGCCATGTTAGAAATAAAACAAAAAAACAAAAAAAAAAAACGGGAGACAGATCTGTGCTACCCAGGCAAAAAGTCATTTTTATAAAAAAGCACGTAGATATATGAAATAACTTTTGAATGAGCCATTAAGCATCTCTCTATGATGTTCTGGTAGCCCGTTAGGCTTGCTGAAAAAAAAAAAAAAAAAAAAAAAAAAAAAAAAAAAAAAAAAAAAAAAAAAAAAAAAAAAAAAAAAAAACAGGAGACAGATCAGTGCTACCTATGCAAAAAAAGGATTTCCTTGTTGTTCAAGGAGGGGGACTGTATTTTTCCAATACAAGGTTTTCGACTAGGCTGATTCCAATGGTACACTTTTCATTTTGATATGACGCCACATTCGAGGGGTCTCAGACCATTTTTCGAAATCACCATAAATTTCTTTTCTCAATAAACTTTTACTTTTAAGACGAACCGAAATAAAACTTACCATTCCCGAGTCAGTGTCATATGACAAGGTTTTTTCACTAGGCAGTTTTTTTCAAAACGCGTTTTTTAACTTTTGGTTACTAAAGGCTGTGGTTCGCTAGCGATAGGTGTGATACCGATAAGCCCGATACCACGTACAGTCCTTTCCCAGGGACTATGGAGAGTCATATCATTATCAAAACTATATTTATTGAGCCTTTGAACCGTTTTAAACAAAATGGCTATCTAGAAATTTATATAGGGCGACTTTGGGGGGAGGGGCCTTTAGGGAGGGGGCCCTTCAATCTTTTTGATCACTAAGAAAAGGCACTAGAAAATTTAATTTCATTTCAAATGAGCGATTAAACTTCTCCCTTTGATGTTCTGGTCACCCGCTAGGCCTGTTGAAAAAAAAGAAAAAAAAAAAGAAAAAAAAAGTGATTTTTCTTGTTGTTCAAGGAGGGGGATTGTAATTTCCCTGTTTTAGATTTTCAACCGTGCTGATTTCAATAGTATACTTTTCATTTTGATCTGACGCCATTTTTGAGGGAGTTTCAGGCTTTTTCTCGAAATCACCGTAATGGTCTTTTCGGAATAAACTTTTACTTTTAAGACGAACCGAAATAGTAGTTACCATTCCTGAATCAGTGTCAAATGGCAATTTGTTTTCGCTAGGCAGTTTGTTTTCAAAATACGTTTTTTAACTTTTGGTTTCTATGGGCTGTGGTTCGCTCTTTACTATGTTATAGCTATCGCTGCAACCATGATTTGAAATTTTAGCATATATGATATGCGATACCGTCGCGTGCGGCAAAATCTTTGACTTATTTACAGCATTTTTTCTATGAGTTGTTCGCTTTCAAAAATTGTGCCCACCAAGTAGCACATACCGGATGTGTCACACGTAGCACGAAGCACGTCATGTATGAAGTAACGTGTGTCAAAAATGATGCAGCGTGAAGGAGGTATGTCACACGAAGCAGAACCAGTGGAGCTGAAAGACTTAGACCAGGAGGCTGAGAAAGAGCAGTCCTTAGGGTTTTTTTTAGTTGTCTCGTAGATCAACATAATTGACCGAAAAACATTTATAAATAGGTTGTCCTTGCGAAAAGTGAAGTATCTAAAGAAAAAATGGTGGAGTCACGAGATAAAATTTTATTTAAATTTTGTCAAAAAATTTAAATTTCTTGAGAATCCTTCAAAAGAATCTAATGGGAAGAGGATTTCCCGTATCCGTCAGTAGTAAGCGCCCAATTCGTCCGAAACCTACACGCAAACCTACGCCTGAGGCATGGGTATGTGTGTAGGTTTCGAACGAATTGGGGTTACCAGGGTCATTAGCAAAGAGGTATCATTTCTATAGAAGGTATAGTAATTTGAAATATCATATGGAATTTGCTTGAAGGTATATACTTTGCGTACGTGCCCGTACCAAACAGGTTGGTTATAATCTGTTCTGCTTCAAGTTTTTTCTGGCACAATTAACTGAATTTCTATTTCATGATAAACAAGTTTTTTTTTTAGGTTACATCCGTGTTGGAAAAACCGGTGGATCTTTTTTAGAAGCTAATTATTTTTTGTATATATTCAAGTTTCAAATTAGATACCTCAACAGTTTGGAATAGTTTATTGAACATAACACAACTGACATTTTTTGTAAGCATTTACATAGAAAATGGATAATTCAAAGCAATTTCTGGTGAGTAAAAATTTTCTCATTATTATAATAAAAAAAGAAATTATCTTATCATTAAGTTAAGGAAGAAATTCTTTCCATACACTAGAACTAAGGGTACTTATATACTTAGAAGCCTATTGTTTTTGGGAGCTGAAACCTCTAAATAATTCTCCTATAGGTTGAAGCTTACGGCGGCTTTTTTTTTTTTTTTTTTTTTTTTTTTTTTTTTTTTTAGGTGTGTTTTTGAAAATACTTCCAGGCCAGTCTGCATTTACGGTGTGATTTTTATCATGATCAGTTAACCTTTTTAGGGATGTTTTTGAAAAAAAAAAGTGCTTAGCTCTATTGAAAAAAAAAAAAATGTTTTGCACTACTTTAAATGCCTAACATAAACTGAATTATTTTCCCAAACCTAAAATGCATTTTTTTTTCAAGGAAGTGGACACATGCAATACCCCCCCCTTCTGAAAAGAGGGCACGATATAGCGAAGGTATACTAATGCAAGCTACAAGACCTTCAGTTATCAAATTCGCTACTAGAACTACACAAGACCAGCCAATGCCTGCGAATCTTTTAATGACAGGGACCTCTGACCCCCGTGTTAGCTCCATATCAGCTGGAAGGAACTTGAAAAGGGAGTGGACTGCCTTATATAATGCCTCAGCTCAACCTACTGAAGATTGTGACCTTAACCCCCCTCAAGTTTTGCCAAGGAGTTCAGATATAGAAGTCCAGTCAGAATTTGTAAGTATATACATAATTTTTTTGTTTCTATCCCTATTTTCAAAAATAAGGTAAATTTTCTCAGGGGCATAGCTTTTGATGAGTAAAACTTAAAATTTGTTTCTAAAAAACTATTTCATTTTCTTTCATTAACCAAATTAGCTGGTATATGTATAAAGGAATGATTATCATGCATTTCTATAACGAAAAAAAAAAACCTTACCTCGTAACTTCTATCCAAGATGCGTTCTAATGCAAAAATTCCAATATTCCTTTTAGACAAAAAAAAAAAACTAACTATTTGAAAAAAAAAAACGAAAGAGAAAACAATTGCTACTATACAGTTAACGCGCACTTTTAGACTGGTATTTTTGCCCTAATGCATTTGCATACATCCGTGACTTATCAGATCTACCATCGCTTTTTAATCCGATTTGAATTCTAAGTAGGGTCGTATGCAAAGTGGACTTTAAATAGCAAGATGTATATCTTCAATAAGCAATTTACACAGGGAAAAAGGTTTTTTGATAATTTCCAAATATGTCTTCGCGGTAATGTTAAGAAACATTATTTGGGTGAAGCCGTTTTTTGATCATTTCATTGAAACACTTAGGTGTTTACGAGAAAGAATTTGAGGTTGTTCTATTTGAACAGTGTTGTGAAGTCCAATACCCCACCCCCCTAACTCGAAAGGGTATCGATCCTCCTACATCGAAGGAAGCTCCCGGTTCCCAAGGGTCCTCCCCGGGAGAGGGGGAGGGGAGGGAGGGTTCTAAAAAAGGACCATCCAACATTTTAATTGCACTTTAATTGTTGATATGGATGGAGAAAAGAGTTCTTCTCTCTCTTACAAGCATTTATTTAGCCCAGGTCAACTTCAAACAAATCCGTTGGCAAAAGACACAGGAAAATACGGATTATTGAGAAGGTAGCATCATCAACCACCGACATATGAGGTTTATACTTTTAAAAAATACAAAGTTCAATATTCGAAACTAGCTTCAGCAGGAGCTTAGGATAGTAGTGGTGACAATTGAGATATAAGGAGCAATTGCCCCCTATTTTATGAAAAAATACCTTTTTGTGGTATTTATATTTTTAAAAAAATACAAAGTTCAATATTCGAACCTATCTTCAGCAGGAGCTTAGGATAGTAGTGGGGGCAATTGCCCCCCTATTTTTGAAAAAATACCTTTTTGTGACATTTATACTTTTTAAAGATACAAAGTTCAATATTTGAAGCTAGCTTCAGCAGGAGCTTAGGATAGTAGTGGTGACAATTGAGATATAAGGGGCAATTGCCCCCTATTTAAAAAAAAAAATACCTTTTTTTGGCATTTATACTTTAAAAAAATACAAAGTTCAATATTCGAAGCTATCTTCAGCAGGAGCTTAGGATAGTAGTGGTGACAATTGAGATATAAGGAGCAATTGCCCCCTATTTTTGAAAAAATACCTTTTTGTGACATTTATACTTTTTAAAGATACAAAGTTCAATATTTGAAGCTAGCTTCAGCAGGAGCTTAGGATAGTAGCGGGGACAATTGAGATATAAGGAGCAATTCCCCCCCCCCCCTATTTTTGAAAAAAAAAAATACCTTTTTTTTGGAATTTATACTTTTAAAAAATACAAAGTTCAATATTCGAAGCTATCTTCAGCAGGAGCTTAGGATAGTAGTGGTGACAATTGAGATATAAGGAGCAATTGCCCCCATATTTTTGAAAAAAAAATACCTTTTCGTGGCATTTATACTTTTAAAAAATTCAATATTCGAAGCTAGCTCCAGCAGGAGCTTAGGATAGTAGTGGTGACAATTGAGATATAAGGAGCAATTGCCCCCTATTTTTGAAAAATACCTTTTTGTGGCATTTATACTTTTAAAAAAATTCAATATTCGAATTTATTTAGCCCAGGTCAAACAAATCCGTTGGCAAAAGAAACAGGAAAATACGGATTATTGAAAAAGTAGCAGCACCAACCAATATGGGATTCGTGTCCATTAACTGAAGCCGAGGAGCAATTGTTCGTACAGCATACTGCGTCAGTTGAACAATGGTCAAATCTCATTGACACTTATAATGAAGAGGCTCAAACAATCGAATTGGACTCATATTTTGCATTTTTGTTTTAAAAAAAAAATTTTTGGAATAAAACCATTAATTTTTTCTAAGAATAAGACTACATTTTCCCGACTAAAAAAAAAAAAAAAAAAATATATTTTTTAACATGTTCAGTTGACATTATGAAAGACATAAGGCAATGTAACTTTTTTTTCTTCTTCTTTTAATTGTTCAGGTGGTGATGGTAGTGATAGTGGGACAATGGCTATGAGAAATTGACAAAGTTTATTAACTATAAAAAAATTTACATAAAAATAAAACTTTTTTTTCTACAGATTAAAAATATAGCACCACCACCAGCGACACCATTGAGTGATGAAGCAACTATATTTACAGGACCAATTCTGTCACCACCAGCAGAGTTCAGGGATGAAGCTACATTGGTCCTAGAGAATATGGAGTGGGAAAGTGGCTTCCTTAACGATGTTTTTGGGGAAATGGTCAGCCTGGATGACTTAAGCTGTGATATTGACATGCTTGAGGATCCGGTGTGGACAGATAGTTTCATGCGTGAATATTTAGATGATGATGTTACAAGTAAATCTGAACCGGGTCCTCATAACGAAATTCCGTCAGAGGACAATACAGGCTGGCTCGACCAATTGTCCCCAAACACCTTGGAATATGTGCTAGGGGACCTCATGCCACATCCCCCCAATATGATTGAACAGACTGGGAGTGGTGTTATTGACAATTCTCTGTCACCCGCCACCACTCCACTTAATGCTATAGATAGAAGTAGTAATACAACAGCAACAGTACCCCCTCTTCCGGATTTTTTTCTCTCCAACTCTGCCTTGCATCACACATTGGTCTACAGCGCCAAATTCGGTGACCCTTTCAACTCTCTAGTGTCGGGGGATATAATAACAGATCCCCTGGCCATTACACATTCATATACTGATAAGATTCGAGCCATTCTTGAACAACAAATGGGGGTGTGGGGAGTGGGGGTCAGTTTAAAAGCATCAATAGCACTAAAAATATTTTTTTAAATGAAAGTGCGGGTGAGATGTATTCGAAATACTTGCACACAGAGATGTTGGCAATACACCCGCATTTATCAAATTATGGGGAGGTTTTTCTAAATTGGGCCAATAGTATTCAAAGTAAGTGGGAAAATTATAACGAGGGGGGTAGTGGATCTGTGGTTTTATTTATTGAAAGTTTAAATGTTAACATTTGTAGGTTTAAAAAGGATTTTATTGTAAGAGGTGGGCATGGGGGAGGGAGGGCAATTGAATTAAAATATCATTCAGATTTAGAGGGGTGTCAGGGGATACAACGAATCTGTTTCGATACGAGGCTGCAGTGTTTCAAGTATGCGTTTTTAATTGCGGCATACAGACCACTTCGAATAGATGCCACTAAGAAAAAGTTGGATAAAATGGCAGTTAATGGTAGGGAGGGTTCAAAGTTCCCCAAAGTAGATTTTAATTGTTTAAATGGTCAATATCCCGTGACACTAAAAGGAATAGATATTTTTGAGCGGGCTAATGCACATTTAAAGATTGGTGTCACGGTGTTACAGTATGAAACAGAATTTGAAGAGGGTCAGCGTTCCGATAAGAAGGGTGTATTATTTCCAGTGCGGGCTCCTTCAATTGAATCAGTAGAATATTGGGTGTGGCTTCTATACACCCCACCCACAGACTCCGATTCAATTGGTCATTTCAATCCGATTACGGATATTAGTAGGGTTCTAAGTGAGGGTAAAACGGGGCGTGGGGGTGCATGCTATTACTGTCCAACATGCCTCTCAAGATTTCGCTCTGATTTAAATTTAAAGCATCACATGAAACACTGTAAACGTCATGGATACCAGGCTGTGGAGACGGTAAGCGGAGATAGAGCGATCTTACGTTTTAAAAATTTTCAAAACACGCTCCTGCAGAGCAATAAGATCGCTTTGGACTGCGAGGCTAAGCTGACAGACGTGTGCGATCCGTCAAATTCAAATCATGTTAAAATACATGAAGCCATAGGGGTCTCTTACGCTCACGCGCAACGAGATTCCAATAATACCATGCAAGTGCTGGAGGTAGTTGAGATGTTGAGTGACGGTGAAGACTGCATGCGCTCGGCATTGGTCAGTCTAGTCAAAACAGCGAACGGTGCAATTTCGCGCCTTCGTTATACAAACTATCCTATGGTCCTATCACCAGATGACATAGTGGCCATTAAAAATCGTAAAATGTGTTGGGTTTGCAAGGGAGAATTTGATGATGGTGTTGGGAATGGGGGGAGGAGGAAGGTGATCGACCATGATCATTTGTGGCAGGAAATTACATCGGGAGGGAGTAACTTTAGAGGGGTAGCACACCAGTCATGCAATTTAAACGTTAGACAACAATATTTCGTACCTGTTTTTATACACAATTCCAATGACGACTTAAAGTTTGTTCTTCCGGCGTTGGCCCGCATTGCCAAGGGGGAGTTGTAGATGACGCATGGATAGATGGTTCTTTTTCATATAATATCATACCCAAATCATCGGAGAAGCTACTGCTGCTAGAATTCATGTGGAAAACAGTTGACAAGGGTAACACGTGCCTGAATAAAATCCGTTTTTTAGACTCTTTCAGCTTCTTCCCCAAATCTTTAAGTCAATTGATTCAGGTGCAGAAAAGTGACAATTTTGATAGCTTCCCCCTCCTCAAACAGCGCTTCCCCGATGATGAAATGTATGATTTATTAACGTGTAAGGGTATATATCCATATGATTATTACAACTCTGGCTCGAGGCTAGATGAGGTGTCACTACCGCCCATTGAAGCTTTTTACAATTCTCTTACTGAGAGTGAGTGCACCACTAGCGACTACGAATTTGCTAAGAGGGTTTGGGCAAAGGGCGGATGTAAAAATGGGTGGGATTATTGTAAACTTTACTTGGCCAGTGACGTACTCACTCTTCTGGATATTGTGTGCAAAAATACGGATAAAATCTATGGGGAATTTGGGTTGGATTTAGGTTATTATTTTTCCACTCCCCATTTGGTGATGGACTTGATACTTAAAATCAGCAAAGAAGAAATAGGTCTGATCGCCGATGTGGATCAGCATCTGTTTGTAGAGAGATCAATGAGGGGTGGGTATGTTTTTCACGGGGATCGTATCATGAAAACTGATCCGAGTGGACAGCACACCGATGAAAAGTCGGACGCAGTTTTTTTGGATATGAATTCTCTTTACCCATCGGCAATGTCTCACTACTGTTTGCCGTGTGGCAATTATAAATGGCTTGACAATCCCTGTGCTTCGAATTTCCCCGACATTGCCAGTGTTGAGGAGAATGGGGCACAGGGATGGTTTTTTGAAATTGACGGTGAAATACCCATGGAAATCCATGACTCGGTAAAAGACTTTGTTTTTCCGTGCATAAATAGACCGGTGGGTAGGGACTCTCTGAGCCCCTACAATTTATCTTTAGTAGAGGACGGGAGTATGCACTGGGTACCTTCAAAACAAAAACTAATTGCCGATCTCAACCCGAAACAGAATATCGTTGTTCATCACGTGCTATTGAAATGGATGGTGTCCAATGGTTTCAAGGTCACAAAGATTCATAGAGCCCTCCAATTTGATCAAAAGCCTTACATGAAAACGTTTATTGACACCTTTGTCAGTAAGCGTTCACAAGCGAAAACGAAAGTTGAAAAAGAAGTCTATAAACTCATTTTGAACTCAGCTTTCGGTAAAATGTGCGAGAGCGTACGACACAGAAGTCGATGTGACATTGTAACCAACCCCAAAGATTGTGCTCGAATCATTGCGGATCCAAACTTCACATCGTTCACAATCATAGACTCCAATATGGTTCTCCTACATCGCAAGAAAAGAAACATTGTATTAAATAAAAATATTGCAGGCGGAAGTGCAATAACTGAAATATCCAAGAAACTCATGTTGTCATTTTATTATAATGTATGCAAGGTACAGTGGCCGATTGAGGGACAAGTTCAAGTGTACTATGGGGACACTGATTCACTCCTGTTAAAAGTCAAAACTGAAAATCTATTGAATGATTTGGAAAATGGCGAGTACATTAGCTCACGAATGGACTACACTAACTGGGACGAATCCCTCTACCCAGAGCTAGTGAAACGCCAGGCCCCAAATCAATTGTTAATGTTAAAATCTGAAACGGGTAGCGATCTGATATCCAGTGGTGTGTTTCCTGGACCGAAGGTATACTGTGTGGAAACGCACGGCAAGGATATCAAACAAGTTTGCAAGGGGGTACCTACACACTTGTAAAAAATAATTTCGACATGAGTGCGTATAGAAACTGTGTGGAACGTAGTTTAGTGCCAAGGGCGAAAGTCATGGCGATTCGCTCTTTACAATTTAAAAACTACACAGTTAGAGTTGAGAAAAACGCCATGTCTGCCATATCGGACAAAGTCTATGTACTTGAGGATGGTGTGAAGGTATTGCCACACGGTCATTATTTAATTTCAGACCGAGTTGAATGTACAGAGTACAGAAAACAACTCGGTCTAAAAAAATTAACTTAAATTCACTAAAAAAAAAAAAAAAAAAGTATAAATTGGGTGGGAGGGGTTTTTTTTTTTTTTTGGGTAATTAGGTTTTTTTTTTAATTCTTTTTTTTTCTATCACAATCAATTTTCAATGTGTGTGTGTTTGCAAGGCAGATCAATTTCCAGTATTTAATGCCGGCCCCGGCCCGGGCCCGCCGCAGCGGGCCCCCGGCGCCCGGCGCTTCCCGGCCCCGGCCGCCGCAGCGGCCGCTCCCCGGGGGGAGGGGGGACCCCAAAATTTAAAATGTTGTAAATAAAAGTGTGATATTTCAAGTGCACATTAGTCCAATAAATGTTGTATTTTTTTTATAAATAAATAAACAGAAAAAAAAGTGTATTTATTTAAGTGTTTGTTTTTGTTTTTTTTTCTAGTGGTTATGTAAATGTTGTATTTTTTTTTATTATAAATAAATTTAAAAAAGTGTATTTTTTTTTTTTTCATGTTTAATGTGCCTTTTTCAATGTAGTATATTTTTTAAAGTATTGTCACCTTTTTTATGTATATAATAAAAGAAAATATTATTCTTTATTCTTCTTCTTCTTCTTCTCGTTATTATTCTTGAGCGGAGTAGTAGTAATAGGGAAATTATTTAGTCATTAGACGGCCATAGTCTACAGTTAGTTGTCCAGGTGAACTGTTGAAGGGAACATGTATCAATTTAAAACACCATTCAGATCGTTTCTGTGTGGACCGTCAATGTCGGGCAAAACAACACTCTTAACTAAAATAATTAAAAATTGTGATAAAATGTTTGTGGAAAAGCCGAAAAAAATCTACTATTGCTATAGTATTTGGCAGGAGTCATATGATGAAATAAAAGCGATTGCTGCCACGACAGGGTTGGTGCAGATACAATTCATACAGGGACTTGATGTTTTCAGCATTATTGAACAAAACTCTTGGTTGATCATTGACGATCTGGCTGAATCTATTGAACAATGGTCCCAGGAAATGCTACAACTGTTCACTGTTCGCTCTCATCACGAACAGATTTCCGTTACTCTGGTTCTACACAATCTCTTTCATCAGAGCAAATGTATGCGAACACTTGCATTGAACTGCACCTACTATATCATCTACAGAGTTGTTCGTGATTCTAGCTCGCTAATAACTCTCAATAAACAAATCTACCCGGGAGCCCCCAAATTTCTGCTCTCAGCATACAATCAGGCAACTAATAAACCCTACGGCTACATCCTATTGGATCTTAATCAAAATACACCCGAGGATCTGCGTGTAGTCACAGATATTTTTGACAATGAAATTACAGTATATCTCCCCGTGAACACTAAAAAGACCTATTAGTTGCTATCATGACACTGAAGAAACTACATGAAAATAGACATTTGTTTTCAGTTCTAAGCACTTCAAAACCTCCGCTTAGGAAAGCAATACTCAAACACGGTATTGACAACGATTTCATTAATCTAATATCCGAACTTTGTTTAAATTTGATCGAGGGTAATGTTCAAGTGCCAGAAGTAGTTAAGCAACAGGCAAAGCAACATCGTTCCATTGTACGTACATTGGCCTCTAAAAAGAAAGGAAAGAATTTCAAAAGGAAACGACTTCTTCAGGCGGGCGGTAGCTTTTTCACACTTTTACTGCCAATAATTGCAGGACTTGTAAACAGTTTTCTCTAAAAGAGAGAGAATGGCAAAACCCTATAAATTGACTCCAATAGAACTCGCTCTCTCGCCCGTCGAACACTTTGAGAACAATCTGAGTAAATTCCTTGACAATGAAAATATAGGATGATAAAAAACTGCTTTTACTTCAAGATGCACTTCGCCGAGTGGACAAACACAAGTCCTATCGGTCGAAGCCCACTGCTGCTGCTGCTGATCCCAAAAAGGAATCATCTCCTCGGCATTCTGCTGCTGCTGATGGAACACAATTGAAGAAGGAGGAATTGGATTCGATTGTAATGAAAATTGGAAATCTAATGCCCCACTCATATCGTGAACAAAGTAAACGACTCCTAGCCTATCTCTTGGAAAGTGATCACATTCAAGTTGAGAGCAATGGAACAGGGATTATAATTCAGGGCAAGAGCTATAATCTACTTGATTTAATCTATGATATGGTTACAAATCGTAAAGGACTATTATCATTTGACACTCATCTATACAACTTTCTAAATACATTAAACTTCCCCAAAAGTCTTATTGGCAATAGACAAATTCTAAAAAAATTAAATGAACATGCGTCATCGTCATCATCAACAACAACAACAACAACATTGACACCATTAAAAAATGAACTTGAAGAAGAAGATTTTAAATCAATTTTGGAAAATACTAGCACACCGCTGATAGCTAGACAAAAGCGAAGACGTATCAAGTCATCATCACCACCATCACCACCACCAACAGCCAGTATACAAAAGGGTAGCGGACGTTACACAACGTGTTTACGTTCAAAATGGTTGAAGTTCTGAAAGGTGTTTATGAAAATATTGGTGAGGTGGGGAGTTTAAGTTCCCCCACAACTCTTTCCAAAGTCACTGGTGTTCGCACTAAAAATGTACAAGACTATCTACAGAATGAATCAAGTTACACTCTGCATAGAAATCATAGACTTCGTGCCAATCAATATCGAAAAACTAAAGCCTTTTACCCATTGCATATAATGCAAGCAGATCTCCTGACTCTAGATGAGCTTCAAAGACGTCACAATACACCGTACAAGTACATTCTACTTGCAATCAGTGTTTATAGTCGTTATGCATATGCAATTCCATTGCGATCAAAGAGAGGTGTTGAAGTTGCTCAGGCCATTGAAAGTATTCTCCAACAGGATTCATATAAAAAAATTCAAACGGATCGCGGTAGTGAATTTGTTAATCCCCATGTTGCAAAAGTACTAGAGAAATATAGTACACTGCTCTATCATAGTCACAGTCCTATAAAGGCTGCATTGGCCGAACGATTGATAAGAACTATTCGACTTTTAATTTCAAGATATTGTACATTGAAAAATACATTGGCTTTTATTCATGATCTTGATAAAATCATGTTGATTTATAATCAACGACCTCATCGATCATTGTCCAACTCTACGCCAACGGAAGTTCATCATTCTGATCATGATACAATTGACACCTTTCTTAAACAGTATTCCAATGAATCGTCGGCTGTCAAGAAGATGAAAAATAAATTCAATGTTGGTGATACGGTTCGAATTAATAGAACAACTAATGTTTTTGAAAAGGGGAATTACTTGTGGTCCACAGAACTTTTTAAGGTGGCAAAAATCCTAGACACTAAACCCATAACTTATCGCCTGCGTGATACCAAAGATGAGGAGATTCTCGGCGGCTTTTATGACTATGAATTACAAAAAGTTAAAAATGCTAGTGAAATCTATCAAATTGAAAAGGTATTAAAGAGACGTAGTCGCAGGGGTAAGAAACAGTTACTTGTTCGGTGGCTAGGATACAACTCTGATTTTGATTCTTGGATCGGTGTTGAAGATATTGACAATGCCCAATGATTTCTATGTAACATTCATGTCCAACGTTTCCGATCCTCTCTACAATGACTTGAATACGACAAGTGATTTTTGGACAAAACTCTCCCCCGCCATCAAATTTGACGGTGCATATGAAGTGGCTCTTGTCGACTGTATTCTCAAAAATACCTATGACATCCTGAGAAAGGATCGTAAATATGAAATAAAAATACGACCGTTTGAATTCGGTGATGAAGGTGCAATGGCAACTTTTGACTCTAATCAGTACCCTATTGCTAACATCCCCTACAGGGAATACAATAACATGCATGAACTGTGTCGAGTTATCAACAAAAAAATTGCAAGTCGAAAAAAAGGTGGTTTCACTTTCAATTACTCGACGGAACAAAGGAGAATTTATATTACCAATCCATTTGAGAATGAAAGAATTTTCCTCAATGAAAATTTACGTGAGGTTCTTGGTTTTAAAAACCGTATTATTAAGACAGAAAATTTCAGTGGTAGTGACCATGTTATCTATGCAGACTATGCACCCAGCTTCTCCACGGACACTTGTATATTTCTCTACGCTTCATTTGTGGAAACATCTCGGGTTGGTAATTCAAATGTTCCCCTCCTACGAGTTCTTGAACGAAAAACCAATCAAGAACATGTTCACCACTACAATATAAAGCATCTTCAGTATATTCCCGTAAACACTTCCTATTTGGAACTCTGTCAGTTAACACTAAGAACTGAATTAGGTGATCCAATAGCAATTTCAAAAGGCTTAGCAGTGATTACATGTCATTTTCGACCCATTGTCAACGACAACGACGGTACAATAACCTAAAAAATGAACAATAGAAGAATTCCATTTGTCTGTCCCGATATTGACTGTTATGTTGGTGCTTTGAGTCCACGTCAAATAGGCAATGGATTGGACTACTACAAGGGGCGTACTACAATGTCTGGCTATGGTCTTGGTAGCTGGTTTGCTAGGCTATTTCGTTCTGCACTACCCTTGCCAGAAAATATCTTGTACCTGCTGCATCAAATTTTGCTGCCTCCACACTACAGGACTGGGGGTCGGGCAAGAATTTCAAGGAGAGTGTTAAGGAAAATATTAGATCTTCAGCAAGAGCCGTTGGTGAACAATTAAAATCTAGACAAAATGGGGAGGGATTGAAAAGGATGCGTTCGCGTCATTCACTCATCAGTCTCCACCCAGGCAGGAAGCAAAGGACATCAACAAGGACTTTGAGGAATAAAACAACGAAGTCCAATAAGCAACAGAAGAAGAAGAAAAAGAAAAAGATTGTTAGATCAAAGAAGGATTTCTTCTCTTAAGATGACTTATCTCCCCCACAAGGAATCATATCCATCAATCAGTTCCTCATTGAATCTATTCAATGCTGAAAATGTTGATGTCAGTGTCAAGTATGGCTACTATGAACAATTTCACCCTCAACAACCCCTCTCGGAAAATATACACTTTCAAATATTTTCCAATGAAGACTATTTCATTGATTTGTCGTCAACATTTATTGATTTAAATGTTGTGGTGAAGAAAAAGACAGATAATACAACTCCAAATGCCGGCGATGGTCTCTCCTATGAAAACTGTATTCTACACAACCTATTCAAACAAATTAATGTATTTATTAATGGAACATTGGTGAGCACTAGCAATAATTTATCCAACTATGCAAGCTACATACAATTTATGATGATGACGCCAAAGGCGTACAAGGAGATGAGAGGACAATCATTGGGCTATGAATATCGAACAGGTGTTGATACTGACGGTGAGTTGACTACAGCAGTGACCCAGGAGTATCATCTAGTTGGAAAATTAAATCATGAGATATTCAATATATCCCAATGGCTACCCCCCAATGTCAAGATTGACATAAAGTTACAGATGGCCCCATCGAATTTCATTTTGAGAAAAACACTTCCTGCAGCACCCGATGCAAATGTCATTATCACATCGGCAATTCTCCACGTCCGAAAACAACAGGTTATGAGCTCTGTTGCATTGGCAGTGGAAAAGCTAAGAGCCAATGGCAACAACATTAAACTTCTTGTCCCCCATACAATCACCAATCAACGTCACATTGCCACCGGCTCTCGTAGCTATAGCGATTCATCATTTATCAATGGAGAAATCCCATCAAAATTGGCTTTGGCCTTTGTGAAGAGTGGGAGTGCCGTTGGATCCTGGACTGAATCCCCCCACGATTTTAATTTTTTGGTCTATCTAGCCTTGTGTGCAAAGTGAATGGTATTCCACTGTACACTCTATCATTTGACAAAAAATCCTATAGAACTCTGTACGAGTTGACAATGCAATCCCTAGATCATGACTCTCAACTATTTGAAAATGGAATAACCGATTCAATGTTTTCAAAAAATCATGGGGTTATTGTTTTGGATTTGTCAGGCACACAGGATATGAGCATAGTACGAACAGGGAATGTACGTTTAGAGTGTACATTTGCCAATGCTCTGACTGAGAGTATCACGCTAATATCACTGAGTCAATTTGAAACCTATTGGGAAATCACGCCCGACGGCAGTGTTCTACTAGACCTAGCACCATGAACACAAACCAAATAATCAACGTATTTAGTATGGATCCATACATGTCCCGGTACAAGTCCTATTGCATACCTTCGGACTTCATTGAAAAAATTCCAAGTGTTAACAATACCCTGATCATTGTTAATAGTAGTCCGTCGACTTTGAAGACCGGTCATTGGCTAAGCATCTTTCAAACAGCGAAGAATATTGAATTTTTTGACCCTCTTGGCCTATCGTATAAATTCTACGCACCATACATCAGCAACTTTATTGAAAGCAGTGGGAAAACCATTATTCAAAATCTACGAAGAGTACAGGATTTAACGACTAAGACATGTGGCTTTCATGCACTACTCTTTTTCATGTTCAGATGTCGTGGCTACACCTACAAGCAGTTTCTCGACATCTACGTTGACTTACCTCAATTGAACGACTTTCTAGTGGAGAATATACTTACAAGTGTATTTAATATTGATTTTAGTGCCCTAAGAATAAAATGTTCTAAAGATGTATGTGAAATTGTTTATTAATAAAAAAAAATTATATACATGATAAAAACGACTTTTCTACTCTTTAGATTTCATCCACTACTAGGTATTTGTCGACAACAACTAGTGCAGGTAGATTATCTGAATTCACAGTGTACTGATCCTGATGTAGTGCAATGTCAGGGTCACATTTTCTACAGTAGAGTGTGACTTCACTCTTGTCATATCTCTTTGTATAGTCAATGATACTATTCTCATTCATTCTATAGAATTCACATGTTTCAATTTGCCTATTTGAAGCAATTTCACAAACAGTGTCCTCAAGTGTCGAATCACATTCCGTCACAGCCAAATAAAAATCAGTGGGCTTATAATCATAACACCCAGTGTCTTCACAACGATGACGTAGAAACCATATTCTTTTGTTGTTCCAACAGTTGAATCGTTGACCCGGTTCCTCCTCCCAGAACAATCTAAAACCACGACGATACCAATCTCGTAGCAATAAACTAAAATCACGGTTAGGATTCTTTCCAATCATACCGGGATATGTACTCTCCCACTGCTTGCATTTATCATAATGACAATTGGAGCATAGGTGACCTCTAGGATGAGAATCACACACCTCTTCAAGACAGGAATTACATCCTTTAATTTGTATAGCATATCCTCTATGCAATTTACACGGGTTGCATAATCTACACTTTTCATCATACTCCTCAATCATTGTGCAATTCTCACATGATGACCAGCTGCCCTGTGTATACATACATAACGGACATGTATGGAACATTTTGTCATGTGTTAACGCTCTCACTGCCACAATGAAACTGAGCTAGCAACAAAAAAAAAAATGTCTGAGAGAGAGAGAGAGGAGTAAATCATCCTTGAGCACCATCTTTCTTATGAAAAAAAGTCCTAAATTTCTAAACTAATGTTTAAAAGCATATCCACAATATCATTTTGTCGTGTCGTGATCAATATATCAATAAATTGTGTAAATGCATTTGGACCACGATGTAGAAGCTTCATACAATAGTCTAATGATGGAGAATCAGTTTTCATTATATCGACAAGCATTCCTCGAGAAAATATCTTCCTTTGAATAGACAACTCTAGAAAATCATCATCTAGAATCAAACGTTTTTCCATAAGAACTAGATTCCTCATGATTCGCTCTTTCTCGAATCTATCCATTTTTTTTATTTTTTTTTTAGTCCTAACTCTCTCACGATCAACTTCAGACTAATCAGAATTTCTTTTTTCTACTCTAGAAAATATACGCTTGTCTACTATAGAAAGAAAAAAAAATACCATTGATTTAGAAACATTTTTATTGAACATAATTACAATAATAATATTCACTGATGCATTTTGTTCTCATCAATATATTTCGATAGGACATCTAATGCTGACCGAAGTTTATTTATATGGAGAATATTCACTTTTCCAGCAAAACATAGTTGCTCCTCCTGCTTAAATTTGCTTAATGATATCACATATCTTGCATACATAATGTCCCATTCAAGACATAGTCTACACCCAGCGGTTATTTCCACAGCTACATTAGGTAGTCGTATATCGTTGCTGCTGCTGCTGTCGGTTCCATCATTAATCTCCAATAGTGTAAATGCACCACTCATTTTTTCTCCACTAATATCCTCTCAAATAAACTATTCTCTTTGAATTCAATTCTCTTACTAATATGAAATACAATGAAAATTACTCCTTATATCCGAATCCAACTACTAATCAAGTAGTTAGTGTGACCGTCGCTCTCACTCATCATGAAATAGAAATTCAGTTAATTGTGCCAGAAAAAACTTGAAGCAGAACAGATTATAACCAACCTGTTTGGTACGGGCACGTACGCAAAGTATATACCTTCAAGCAAATTCCATATGATATTTCAAATTACTATACCTTCTATAGAAATGATACCTCTTTGCTAATGACCCTGGTAACCCCAATTCGTTCGAAACCTACACACATACCCATGCCTCAGGCGTAGGTTTGCGTGTAGGTTTCGGACGAATTGGGCGCTTACTACTTCCGTCTTTGTGCATGTAAACTGAGAGCTCCTTCTGGAAGACGATCAATAAGGAAAAGCTTAATTTTATGCTGTTATATATATATATATATATATATATATATAGATATATATATATATATATATATATATATATATATATATATATATATATATATATATATATATATATATATATATATATATATATATATATATATATATATATATATATATATATATAATATATATATATATATATATGTATATATATATATATATATATATATATATATATATATATATATATATATATAATATATATATATATTATATATATATATATATATATATATATATATATATAAATATATATATAATCTGGATGGGTGATAGTATGAGTATAGTATAAGCGTAAGGGAGGATAGTATAAATGAAAATAATAAAATTATATTTAAAATTATATTATCAGAAGTATAAGGGGTAGGATAGTATAAATGAAAACCAGAAAATCATACTTAAAATTATACTATCAGAAGTATAAGGGATAGTATAAGGGGTAGAATAGTATCAAGGGCCTATCGATGAGGGTTTAGGGAGTTTGAACCACTCCTCCCCCCCCCAAAAAAAAATGTTTGTCCGACTCGTAAAAACGTAACAAAAATGAACATAAACAAATTTTTGATGGGTTTTTTAAAGTTTTTTGTACCTTCCCCCCACCAAAAAAAACTGGATATGACCCTGAATTGTATAAATGAAAATCAAAAAATTTTCTGGCGATCATGGAAAATCAGGACTCTGTGTAAAAGAAAGAATTGCACAAAATTCCGGAAGAAGATTCTCAATAGTCAAACAGGCTGTGAACTAAATTGAAGAACATGTTATAAAAACAATGCTTATCAATTTGGCAGTCTTGAAGAGCTCATTACGGCTAGACATGTCTGAGCGACTAAGAGTCTCCTTCGACTCAATGACTCGGGATTTTTTTTTGTGCCGATTCGAGTATGCAAAGTAATTCAATTAAGACGCCCACTACGTGATACTAAATACGACGACATTACTGTAGCATAAAAAAGTAACTATAGTACAAAGCATTAGCCACACAGAAAGGAGCGTATAAAATGTTAATCTCTTAAACAAATTTAAATATTATAGTCTATTGTATATATCAATCTCAGAGTGCTACAACAAAGGGTTATACTAAAAATCGAGTTAAAAATCAAAATACTAAGGTTATACTAAACATTCGGGTTTTCAAGCCATATTAAAACCACATTAAACCAAAACATGGTTTAACACACATGGATGGCTCACAATTACGTTACCATAATTAAAGTATTTGATATCTTTTTACTTTTTTTAATTATTATTATTTATACATATAATAATTATTATACTGCATACAACAGAGGGAACGAGAAACAACAAGAGACAAAAAGAAAACACTTTATTTCAATTTTGGTATTTGTATGATATACGCCCTACCTAATGTTCTTCTAATATGTTTCTCTGACACTCAATCCTAATGAAATATATCAAAGTAAGATAAACAATATAATACTTCAAAAACAAATTTGGGCTATATATTTGCACATTGGGGGGGGGGGAGGGTAAACTATAGCGGTTCTGTATGCCTAATGTGTTAGTACAATTGTTTTGCATATTATTTAGTAAGAATTGTTTTCTAACTTCACACTGTCCAAATACTTTACCGCTACCCCCACCCCCTAATATGCAAAAATATAGCCCAAATTATATATTTTCCGGTGGCCTGCATTTACACCCCCCCTCCGGCGATTACCCCCCCCCCGCAAAGTAAACCCCCGAAAAATACACCCACCCCCCGTGGAAAATACCCCCCCCCCCCCTACACCCGGAAAATATCCCCCGTGAAAAATACCCCCCCCCCCCCAGTAAATACCCTCTCCCCCAGAAAATACCCCCCGTGGAAAATAAGGCTTTCCAAATTTGATAATTTTATTAGTTTTTTTTTTTGTAGGGGAAAGAATTCTGGTACTTGTGTATTATGTGCCACTGACTCAAGTTTACACTGTGTAAAATCCGAGAATACACCGGTTTTTTTCGTTATTTTCTTCGTTACTTTAGAAATAAATGTGGTCTATAGATTTAATCATAGGTCTGCACAGGTCTGCATGCAAAATGTGTTTGGTGCAGCTATTCTGCATATTAGATAGATAGATAGATAGATAAGTGTATTTTAAAGCCAGATATACTGCCATGAACACAGTAAAATAACATATATGAAAGGCAAAAATAACATAAAATTTGATCAGCGATCATCATAAAACACTTCAATGAAACACTACATTAATCTAATAATAGTACTTAATACTTGGAAAAAACGGTCATTGAGAAAAAAACACTTAACACTTGGAAAAAACACTTAAATGAAACATTATCTTTACTTGACACTGGGATTTTTTTGTGAACAAAATTTCCATATACAATTATTTTACCCCCCTCCTCCTAAGGTGCAAATATATATCCCAAATTATATATAATAAATTTTATAAATATAATAAACTCGCGTTGGCCAAGCTCTACTCATCTTTTTGTGACCATTCAATTCTTTTTTGCTTCTGGAATTTTTCCCCTTCTTAAGAAAAATGAGTTAAAAAGAATCCAGATTAATTATTTTAGATTTTGTAAATTTTTGTTGTTTCTTCCACCTTGGTCTAAAAACCGGGTAATTATTAATAAATTTCTTGTTCCTGATATTACTGTAAAACTGGAAGCACTACACAGAAAGCTTTCAAATACCGCTTGTATCCGTTTTTCTCCGCACCATCACCTTTTCAGGTTTATTCAGTCGTAAGTTGTATTTCCTTAATTTGTTTGTTTGTTTTTCTCTCTTTGGTCGCTCCACATTTTTTAGTATTGTAAAGAGTGAGTAAATATCAAATAATGATAACAATGATGACAGCTTGTGTCCATATTTCTGTAGGTTACTGCTTATTAGATTCTGCAAGTTGTGAGTTTTTTTTATTTTCTTTTTTCCTCTTCCTTTAACGTTATTTCTCTTTTGTTTTAGTTTCTTTTAAATTTTATGGGTTGCTCTGTAACTGGTATTCTTTGATTCCTATATTGATTTGCGTTGCATTTTTAAGTGTTTTTCTTTGTGATTAATTAAAACAAACTTTTTCACAACTTAAGTTTTTCAAAGAAAAGTAAAACCCTCCATTTAACCAAAAATGAGCAAAATTAAAATCAAATTATCTACCAAGCGTGAAACTACCACAAATCAGCATCGATAGATAAATGAAACCCAAAAGCACAGTATATAGATAGTCGATAACATTATATAGAATTGTGTTATCTTTATACAGTGCCAAAAACGAACAGAAATTGCAATAAATAACCGAGTCAAACTCAAAACGAGCAGAAATTAACATGAGTACTCAAAACCCTTATGCCTTCCCAAGGCCAGAACATAATTTGCACTTTACTGAAAAAATATAAATGTTTTTATTTTTATATCTTAAATAAATCAAATAATATTAAGATTTTGATTACTAAATATCAGTATATGTACATTAAACTGACAATGCACATTCATATGTATTTTTTCAGTAAAGCGCAAATTATGTTCTGGCCTTTGGAAGGCATAAGGTTTTCGAGCCCTACTCATGTTAATTTCTGCTCGTTTTGAGTTTGAATCGGTTATTTATTGTAATTTCTGCTCATTTTGGGTTTCATTTATTTATCGATGCTGATTTGTGGTATTTTCACGCTTGGTAGATTATTTGATTTTATTTTTGCTCATTTTTGGTTAAATGGAGCTCTTGACTTTTCTTTGAGAAACTTATTTTGTGGAAAAAGTTTTTTTTACTTAATTTCCGTCCATTTTATATTGACATTGTCTTATCAGGGGAAAAAAATAATTCTTTAAATTTTTTCGTTTTTTTAAGACTTTTTAGTTTAGCCTGCTATTTGTATGCTGGAGAAAAATTTTCAGCAAGTTTTAACAACATACACCCTTTTAAAAATCTGGACACAAATAGTAGTGTTTAATTTAGTTTCATACCTCCTCTAGTTGACCTGAAATAGAAAACTTGATATCGTTCGCAAACAAAAATCTGTTTACTTTCTTTGATAGCTTGGATACACTTAAGCTATTTTGATTTGGTTAAATTTTAAGAGCAGAAGCAGCCCTAAAAATTTGAACATAATACCCTCAGTCGTTCTTGGGATACTGCTGAGATGCCTTATTGGGAATTAGCATTAACACAGTGCATTTTGATTTAATCTTAAGGCAGCATTTAGTTTTTAAACATAATGGGCAAATAGGAGGGTGGATATGGGAGGGGGACTGGTTGCCCTTCAATCATTTTCGACTATTAAAAAGGACATTAACCCTTTCTATTTTCAATCGAATGAGCCATTTTCGAAGTTCCTAAGACAACTCCTTCGATACAAAGTGCCCTGGTCTAAAAAAAAGAAAAAAAAAATAATAATACATTGTACCCACATAGATCTTTACTATAAAAATGTCCAGCCTTCCAATCACTTTCGACTATTAAATAAGACACTAGCCCTTTCAATTTCCAATCGAATGAGCCCTTTTTTAGTTTCTACGACAACGTTTTCTGTAAACACCTTATATGCCCCAGGGCATAAATTACAACCCTTGCCCTGAGGGCTGTGGGGGGAGGGGTTGTCATCCTTAAAGACCTAATTTCCAGAACTTACAACTACGTTAAACAAAGTGCCTATCTCAAAATGTTTATTGGTTGTGTTTGGGGAAATGGTAGTTGCTCTCCAATCACTTTCAACTATAAAAAAGGCACTAGCCCTTTCAATTTCCAATCAAATGAGCCCTTTTGAAGTTTCTACGACAAAGCTTTCAATAAAAACCTTATGTGCCACCAGGGCATAACTTATAACCCTTACCCTGAGGGCTGGGGGGGGGTGTCATCCTCAAAGACCAAATTTCCAGAACTTTCAACAACGTTGAAGAAAATTGTTATCTCAAAATTTTGATTGGATGTGTTTGGGTAAATGATGGGCGTCAAAGGGGGGTTAGTTGCCCTCCAATCACTTCCGACTATTAAAAAGGGCACTAGCTCTTTTAATTTCCAATCGAATGAGCCCTTTTTGAAGTTTCTACGACAGTGCTTTCTATAAAAATCTTATATGCCTCAAGGCATAAATTACAACCCTTGACCTGAGGGCTCTGATGGGGCTGTCATCCACAAAGACATAATTTCCGGTCCTTTCAACTACGTTGAATAAAATGGCTATCTCAAAATTTGGATTGGATGTGTTTGGGGAAATGGTGGGGTGAGAGGGGGTTAATTACCATCCAATTCCTTTCGACTATTAAAAAGGGCACTAGCCGTTTCAATTTTCTGTCGAATACTTCCTTTTTGAAGTTTCTACGACAATGCTTTCTCTAAAAAAAAAACTTTGTATGCTCCAGGGCATAACTTAACACCCTTGCCCCGAGGGCTCTGAGGGGGTTATCATCCTCAAAGACCTAATTTCTAAAACTTTTACTACGTTGAACAAAATGGCTATCTCAAAATTTTGATTGGATGTGTTTGGGGAAAAGGTGGGCGTGAGAGGGGGTTAGTTGCCCTCAAATCACTTTCAACTATTGAAAAGGGGACTAGCCCTTTGAATTTCCAATCGAATGAGCCCTTTTTCAAGTTTCTACGGCAAAACTTTCAATAAAAACCTTATATGCCCCCAAGGCATAACACAACCCTTACCCTGAGGGCTGTGGGGGGAGTGTTATCCTCTTCGATATAATTTCCGGACCTGTCAACTACTTTGAACAAAATGAATTTCTCAAAATTTTGATTGGATGTGTTTGGGGAAAAGGTGGGCGTGAGAGGGGGTTAGTTGCTCTCCAATCGCTTTCGACCATTAAAAAGGGCACTAGCCTTTTCAATTTCCGATCAAATGAGCCCTTTTTGAAGTTTCTACGAAAACACTATCTACAAAAAACCTTATATGCCCCCAGGGCATAACTAACAACCCTTGCCACGAGGGCTGTTGGGAGTTGTCATAATCAAAGACCTAATTTCCAGAACTTTCAACTGCATTGAACAAAATGGCTATCTCAAAATTTTAATTGTATATATTTGGGGAATAGGTGGGCGTGAGAGGGGGGTTAGTTGCCCTCCAATCACTTTCGACTATTAAAAAGGGCACTGGCCCTTTGCATTTCCATTCGAATGAGCCCTTTTCGAAGTTTCTACGACAAAACCTTTCTATAAAAATCTTATATGCCCCCAGGGCTTAACTTACAACTCTAGCCCTGAGGGCTGTGGGGGAGTGTCCTCCTCAGAAACATAATTTCTATCTGGAAATCAACTAAGCTGCACAAAATGGCTATCTCAAAATTTTGATTGGGTGTGTTTGGGGAAATGGGGGGCGTGGAAGGCGTGTTAGTTGCCTTCCAATCACTTTTGACTATTAAAAAGGGCACAAGTCACTCCAATATCCAATCGAATGAGCCCTTTTCGAAGTTTCTACGACAACTCCTTCGATACGAAGTGCCCTGGTCTAAGACCAAGAACCAAAAATAAATAATACATTGTGCCCACATCGTTCTTTACTTAGGCAGCGCTATTGCGCTGCCTATGATACTCCACGTATTGTACCTCTGTATAGTGCGGGTTAGAAATAAATAATAATAATAATAATATTTCCCATATATTCTGTCACTTGTCTTTGTCTTGTCTCGCGCTAAGCTGAAAAAATACTAAAGAATAAACCGGATAGTTATCGAGGTTTACACAGCGTAAACTTGAGTGAGTGGCGCATAATACACAAGTACCAAAATTCCTTCCCCCTATGGAAATCAAAAAAATAAAACTCAAATAAAATCCTTAAATTTGGAAAGCTTTATTTTCCACGGGGGAGGGGAGGGTATTTTCCCGGGGAGGGGCATTTTTTTGAGGGGTATTTTCTACGGAGGTATTTACCGGGGGGTATTTTCCGGAGGTGTATTTTCCCATGGGGGGGTATTTTCCACAGGGGGATGTTCTCCGGGGGTATTTTTCGGGGGGAATCGTCGGGGGGGGGGGTAAACGCCTAGAACCACATCTTCCATCTATTCGGTCATTTCTCTTTGTCTTGTCTCCCGCTAAGATGAAAGAAACTAACGAAAAAAACCGGTTCTATAATGCGTCAATGAATGAAAAAGTTGAGGGGTAGGGCGTTTAAATCGTTTATCGTACAAGTACCCGCAACTTTTTATGCTGTAAATACGCTAAAGTAAACAACAAATAAGAACAAAATCATGGATACATTATATACAGCCTTACAATTCTCAACTACACACAACACAATTAGTACACATTCTTATAAGCCGGAATTTTGCAAACAGATGCACACTCCAAAGATTGTGTCTAAAATTTAGGGGACTGCTGCCAGTCACCGAAGTCTCACTATAATCCCCACAATTTCCCCATAGCTCGTTGTCATTTATCATTTTTTTCACAGTTTTGACATATCTGTCCTCCTTAACCTCAAAAAGGAATAGATTCATATTCAGGTGCCTGAATGTTGAATAGATTTATGGAAGCATGCATATACAAGAACTTCCCTTCAAGTGGGCACAATTTCAACTACAATAATTCAGAAGGCGGTAGGTTACAAAAGATATGCTTGATGATTTCCAGAGGAACAGCCGAAAAATAGTTATAGGCACCCGTTTGAATAGCCAAACAATAAGCTGTAGAAAACATTTGGCTAAATCCCACTTTCTAGGGTTTTAATAAAAGAGAGGTTGAGATAACCCTCAGATGGTTATTTACAGTAAAGTAGTTTGATTCATCCACATCGAGTTTTTATTTCTCTTGGGGGGGGGGGGATTTGTTGTATTGTTTTTCGATAAAGATTAACACTCCCGAATGTACGCAATTAACCACCTTAATGTTGCGCCGCATTACCTTTGAAGCAGGAGCAGATTGTAAATATTTCCAAGGTTTGCAGGATATAAAATGATGTACTTCCTCGTGCTTGCACAAGGCAATTTTCATATGGAAATACTAGACAAAGGTATTTTGATGATATAGGGGATCAAATTCCTCATGACCCGCCCTCCAGTAGGAGGGGCCCAAAAGATACAAGTGGAACAAGATCACAGCCAACCATAGGGCTAGAATCCGAGTAGTACAAGACCACACCCTATTTCTAGACCAACCAGGGAGCTAGAAATACTGACGGGACAAGGTGACATTACTTGACCTCCAATGAATTTATCATGAATTTATGTAACAGGATGATGTCTAATTGATACATACATGAATTACGTTGAACTTATAGAGCTTCGATTGTGTAAGAATTCATGACAGAAAAATCAATAGGCTTCATGGGATTTAAAATGTATTTATGCACAGTTGCCAGAACAAAGGAAACTTCAGAGATTAATTGACATTTTAGGGGATTATTTGGGGTAAAACATTTTGAGACATGTGACTTGACCTAGCTTTACTTCTCGGCTGTGGTCGCTATAATAGACAAGTACACAATATGGGATGTGTGTGTTATAAAATATTGTTTAGCTTGTTAATAAAGACAATAGGATAACCGTTTCCAAAAAGTATGTCTCTAATATCTATATATATATATATATATATTTTACTATTTCGCACTTTTCTGACCTAGGTTTCTTAGCCTGTCGTAGGTGTCTGTTGTCTGGAATCAATGATTTGGGATGTTTGGTTTACTATTTTAGACTTTTCTTAGCTAGGTTTCTTAACCTTTCGTAGGTGTGTGTTGCATGAAACTTATGATTTGGGATGTATAGTTGCTATTTTGGACTTTTCTGAGCTAGATTTCCTAGCCTTTTGTAGGTGTTTGTTGTCTGAAACCTATGATTTGGGATGCTTGGTTTACTATTACGCACTGTTCTGAGCTAGGTTTCATAGCCTTTCATAGGTGTATGTTGTATGAAGCCCATGGTTAACTTTAATATTTTTTGGGAGGTGGGGGATGATCCAAGGCCTCATTGGGTACATTTTGCATGTTTTTAATAAAATTGTGTTTTAGTTTTCAGAAATATGAACATCTCAGTTTAAAATACATCTGATTTTATTAATAACATTTGATTTTTTTAAATAAAGTTGGGTATTAGTTTCAAGAAATACGAACATCCACGTTTAAAACACATATGATTTTATTAATAATATTTGATATTTGAATAAAGTTGGGTTTTACTTTTCAGAAATAAGAACACCCAGATTATAAAACCAGATGTATTTTAAACGTGAACGTTCTTATTTTTGAAAACTAAAACCCAACTTTATTTTTTAAAAACTCAAATATTTTTAATAAAATCACATGTATAAATATTTTTAATAAAATCACATGTATTTTAAACATGGATGTTCTTATTTCTGAAAATTAAAACCTAACTTTATTAAAAACAAATCAAATATTATTAATAAAATCACATGTATTTTAAACGTGGATGTTATTATTTCTGAAAACTAAAACCCAACTTTATTAAAAAATCAAATATTATTAATAGAATCACATGTATTTTAAACGTTGGTGTTCTTATTTGTGAAAACTAAAACACAACTCTATTAAAAAAAATTAAATGTTATTAATAAAATCAGATGTATTTTAAACTGGAATGTTCATATTTCTGAAAACTAAAACCCAACTTTATTAAAAGTATTCTAAAATGTAACCAATGAGGCCTTGAATCATCCCCCACCTCCCAAAAATATTAAAGTTACTCATGGGTTTCATACACATACACCTATGAAAGGCTATGAAACCTAGCTCAGAAAAGTGTAAAATAGTAAACCAAGCATCCCAAATCATAGGCTTCAGACAACATACACCTACGAAAGGCTAGGAAATCTAGCTCAGAAAAGTCCAAAATACCAAACTAGACAAAGTCACCTAAGAAGTAAAGCCAAGTTAAGTCACAAACTCTTCTTGACATCGCTAACCCTATCCATAGATTGATACCAGTGATGTTATTCTAACATTTATGACAAGTTTCCTAAGACTTATCATCCTCTCAGACTTATAAAATCAGATGTATTTTAAACATGGATGTTCTTATTTCTGAAAACTAAAACCAAACTTTTTTAGAAATTCAAATATTATTAATAAAACCAGATGTATTTTAAACGTAGACGTTCTTATTTCTGAAAACTAAAACCCAGCTTTATTAAAAAAAAAAATCAAATATCATTAATAAATTCAAATGTATTTTAAACGTGGGCGTTCTTATTTCTGAAAACTAAAACCCAACTTTATTAAAAAATCAAATATTATTAATATAATCAAATGTATTTTAAACTTTGGTTTTCTTGTTTCCGAAAACTAAAACCCAACTTTATTCAAAAATCAAATATTATTAATAAAATCACATGTATTTTAAATGGGGGTGTTCCTATTTCTGAAAACTAAAACCCAACTTTATTAAAAAATGTCCAAAAATGTACCCAACTATTAAAAAAAAATCAAATATTATTGATAAAATCAGATGTATTTTTGACATGGATGTTTCTTATTTCTGAAAATTAAAACCAAACTTTATTAGAAAATCAAATATTATTAATAAAACCAGATGTATTTTAAACGTGGACGTTCTTATTTCTGAAAACTAAAATCCAACTTTATTAAAAAAAAAAATCAAATATTATTAATAAAATCACATGTATTTTAAATGTGGTTGTTGTTATTTCTGAAAACTAAAACCCAACTTTATTAAAAAATAAAATATCATTAAAAGAATCACATGTATTTTAAACGTGGGTGTTCTTATTTCCGAAAACTAAAACCCAACTTTATTAAAATATCAAATATTATTAATAAAATCATATGTATTTTATTCGTGGATGTTCGTATTTCTTGAAACTAAAACCCAACCTTATTAAGAAATCGAATATTATTAAAAAAAAATCAGATGTATTTTAAACGGGGATGTCATATTTCTGAAAACTAAACCCCAACTTTATTAAAAAATGTGCAAAATGTACCCCAGGTGCCAGAGAGTAAAAAACCCTTCACACGTTCCCTTGAGAGGGTGGGAAATAGGGACTACTTTACATGTGACTGAGTATCGTACGAGACTAAAATATATCCATGTAATGAGGCAAATACTGTCAGAGGTGCACACGGACTGTTTCCTTAAACTCTTTTTGTTCCGTGTAGTAGCATAATATTTGTAGGCATGAATATATAATGAGTCGGAGGTAATAGGCTTGAAACTGTCTGTGCAGGATTTCGACTCTTGTTGATAGAAGAATATCGCCAAGAGCTGAAAACCATGTTGTGACCAAGATGGGCCCAGGATTGCACAAAGCCTCCATTTATTCTGGAGGTCCCAGTGACTTCTTGCTGTCCGTTATAAGCCGGCTTAAGGGCTTCGGTGTAGACTTGAGAAGATGCGTTGGTCCCCGTCCTGTACTGGTATTCGGGACCATTACAGAAACTCATATCCTCGAACTCATTTAATAGGAATCATGAAATTACGTGATATAGAATTTGTTTACTCAGGCAGGAAGGATGGTATACATAGACAGGGAGTAGGGCTCATGATGAATAAGGAAGCTGTTAAGTCTTGATAGGCTAATAGAATACTAATTGCTCATTTTATGACTAAAAAGTTCAGTGTATCAGTTATAGTAATATATGCCCTTATAGAACCGACTGACGGAGATATTAGTGATACAGATGGATTTTACTTACAAATACAGGAGCAAATAGACAGGATCCCAGGTAAAAATACGGTGTTTTTATTAGGAGATTTTAACGCATAGATCGATGGAAATAGGGATAGATGGTATCCTACCCTAGATAAATATGGCGTAGGAAAAGAAAACAGTAATGACTACAGACTGTTGCAATTTTGAGGGATAACAATTTAGTTATAACCAAAACGGTGTTTGGCCATAAAATGGCCCGTAAGTTAACATGGTATTCACGTGATGGTAAGACAGCAAACCATATTGATTATGTTATTGTAAACCGAAGAATGACAGGATCAATACAAGATACTATGAGACACTTTCCAGGAACAGTTGAATACTAAACTTAAGAGTTTAGAATTTGATAATGTGGAAGATGGTTGGAATAATTTTAGACAAATAATTTGCGAAGTTGCTGAAAGTGTCTTTGGGAAGAAAGCTAAAACTGATATATAGGAGTGCTGTTATTGATGCTGGAAGTAAAGATAACCATCGGGTAGTGTCTAGGGTTAATTTAAAGCTGAAATTTAGGAGGAGTAATTACCTCCCAGGAAGTTTTGATGTTGGTAGACTCCAGAATGGGAATTTGAGAGGAACTTTCCAGGAACAGTTGAGTACGCAAATGGAGAGTTTATAACTTTGACAACGTGGAAGACGGATGGGATAATTTTAGGAAAACAATTTTTGAAGCTGCTGATGGTGTCTTGGGGAAGAAAGTTAGGACCGCAGCTAAGAATATCAGTGAAAAAGCTTTATGTTTAATAGAGAGGAGGAGGGGCTTGTACAAAAATTATCTGAGTGATAAACCATATGAATACAAAAGGAATGTAAAGAAAGTGAAGAAAACATTAAAGTATGAACTAAGGAGTGGTGAAGTTGAGGTCATGGATAAAATTGCCGAGGATCTGGAAGATGCAGCTAGACGGCATAATAGTAAAATATTGTAGCGATATGATAATATACTGAGGGAGTAGTCAATCTGGGCCTGTCCCAGTTAAAGATAAGACCAGGACCACAATTAGTGACAAGGAAAGAGTTAAAGAGAAATGGGCAGAACATTTGAGAATGTGCTAAACCGAGATAGAGTTGCAGGAAAAGATATAGAGGAAAATTGAAAAGTTTATGATACCTTGGATGTGATGGAAGATTTGTTTTGTGAGGAAGAATTAGCGACAGTACTAAAAGGATTAAAAATAATAAGGCTCCAGGTGCTGATAGTGTGGTAAATGAGTTTCTTAAATATGGCGGCTCTGAGGTTAGAAATAAGTTACTGAAGATTATGAATATGATTTTTGAAAAGGGGGAATTACCTAGTGATTTTAGGAAAACCTTAATTAAGCCACTTTATAAGAAAGGTGATAACAGTGAGAGTGGTGATTATTGAGGTATTAGTCTGGTTTCTGTCGGTAGCCAATTACTTAGTAATATGATACTTTTTAGACTGAGAAATTCTGTAGATAAAGTTTTAAGAGAAGAACAGTGCAGTTAGAAAAGGTAGAGGATGTTTCTGCCAAATTTTCACTCTTAGGTTAATAATTGAGAAACACCTGAGTTATCAAACACCTGTGGTCCTCAGTTTAATAGATTATGAGCAAAGCGTTCGATTCTGTTGATAGAAGAGCTTTAGCAAAGGTCTTATCTTTGCATGGTATACCAGAAAAATACCTTAAAGTGATTAATGTAAAATAATGACACTGCTGCGGTTAAGGTAGGAAATGAGGTTAGCAGCTGGTTTTGTATTAAATCAGGAGTTAAGCAGGGTTGTGTTCTATCCCCCTTTATATGGATTATTTTGATGGATTTTGTCTTAGAAGCAAAGAAAAGACAATGGGAGACCACGGAATCAATTGGGGAGTAAAAACTCTCCTGTATTTATAATATGCTGATGATTTAAGCATCCTAGATGAAACTGTGAGCAAAATGTATGCGCTTTTAGAGGTTTTGCGAGTTCAAGGGGCTAGAATATACTTGAAAGCAAATGTTAAGAAGACTAAGTCACTAAGGCTAGGAATAAGTGAAGATGGAAAGGTGACGTGGGGTAACAGAAGGATTGATCAGGTGAGCAGCTTCACTTACCTTGGTAGTATTATTAGTAAAGATGGTGGGAGCAGTGAAGATGTTAAAAGCAGAATAGCTATGGCTCAGGGTGTTTTTCCTAGTTAAAAAAAAGTTTGAAAGAATAGGAAGATAAGTTTGCAAACCAAGATTAGAATATCGGAAGCTACAGTGATTACGGTGGTTAAACATGGCTCTGAAGCATGAATGCACCGCAAAACGGATGAAGATTTGTTAGATGTTTTCCAGAGAAATTGTCTACGGATTGTTCTGGGTAGCCGGCTGACTGACCGTATTTCAAACATTAGGCTGTACGAAAAATGTGGTTCAATTCTGCTTTCTAGGGCTATAATGAGAGAACGATTGAGATGGCTAGGGCACATTCTGCGGATGATGGATGACAGATTGCCAAAGATTGTTCTTTTTGGCCATTCGTCTAGGGCTAAATAGAAAGCAGGTCGTCCGCTTTTGGGGTGGGAGGATGTCATAAAGAAAGATTTAAAAGAAATCAGAACTTCCTGAGAGAGTGTAATGAGGGAGGCATTGAAGATTGGGATGGAGGAGGAGCGTGGGTAGCTGTGTTGGCCTCAGGTGGCTTGGTGTTGCGGTGAGTTGTTAGAAGTAGTAGTAGTATTTTTTCTATTAGCTGTTTCAAGTGATGCCTATTAATTATATTTTTCGGACTGTTCTTTATTCATATTGCTAAATTTGGTGTTTTCGGTATTATCATAGGCAGCGCGCTAGCCCTGCCTAAGTAAAGAACGATGTGGGCACAATGTGTTTTTTCACTTCGTATCGAAGGAGTTGTCGTAGAAACTTCAAAAGTGCTCATTCAATTGGAAATTGGAGTGGCTAGTGCCCTTTTTAATAGTCGAAAGTGATTGGAGGGCAACTACCCCTCCCCCACGCCCATCATTCCCCCAAAAACATGCAATCAAGATTTTGAGATAGCCATTTTGTTAAGCGTAGTTGATTTCCAGATAGAAAATATGTTTTTGAGGAGGACACTCCCCCACAACCCTCGGGGCAAGGGTTTTAAGTTATACCCTGAGGGTATATAAGAACGAGGTTGGCACAATGTACTATTTATCTTTTTTTCCTTTAGAGCAGGGCACTTCATATGGAAGTGGTCGTCGTGGAAATTTCAAAAGGGGCTCTTTCGGTTGGAAATTGTGAGTTCTAGTGCCCTTTTTAATAGTCGAAAGTGATTGGAGGGCAACTACCCCTCCCCCACGCCCATCATTTCCCCAAACACATCCAATCAAGATTTTGAGATAGCCATTTTGTTAAGCGTAGTTGATTTCCAGATAGAAAATATGTTTTTGAGGAGGACACTCCCCCACAACCCTCAAGGCAAGGGTTTTAAGTTATGCCCTGGTAGCATATAAGGTTTTTATAGAAGGCGTTGTCGTAGAAACTTCAAAACAGGCTCATTCGATTGGAAATTCAAAGGGCTAGTGCCCTTTTTAATAGTCGAAAGTGATTGGAAGGCAACTAACACCCCTTCCACGCCCACCATATCCCCAAACACATCCAATAAAAATTTTGAGATAGCCAATTTGTCCCATGACGTTCAAAGTTCAGGAAATTATACCTTTGAGCAGGACACTCCCCCCACAGTCTTCAGGGCAAGGGTTATAAGTTATGCCCTGGGGGCATATAAGGTTTTTACAGAAGGTGTTGTCGTAGAAACTTCAAAAAAGGCTCACTCGATTGGAAATTCAAAGGGCTAGTGCCCTTTTTAATAATCGAAAGTGATTGGAGGACAACTAGCCCCCCCCCCCTCCACGCCCATAAAACCCCAGACACACCCAATCAAAATTTTGAGATATCTATTTTGTTCAGCGTAGTTGATTTCCAGATAGAAAACATGTTTTTGAGGAGGACACTCCCCCACAGCCTTCAGGGCAAGGGTTGTAAGTTATGCCCTGAGGGCATATAAGGTTTCCATAGAAGGCGTTGTCGTAGTGACTTCAAAAAAGGCTCATTTGATTGCAAATTCAAAGGCTAGTGCCCTTTTGAATAGTCGAAAGTGATTGGAGGACAACTAACCCCCCCCCCCCCCTCCACGCCCATCAAACCCGAAACACGTCCAATCAAAATTTTGAGACAGCCATTTTGTTCAGCGTAGTTGATTTTCAGATAGAAAATATGTTTTTGAGGAGGACACTCCCCCACGACCCTCGGGGCAAGGGTTGTAAGTTATGCCCTAGGGGCATATAAGGTTTTTATAGAACGCGTTGTCGTAAAAACTTCAAAAAGGGCTCATTTGATTGGAAATTGACATAACTAGTGCCCTTTTAAATAGTCGAAAGTGATTGGAAGGCAACTAACACATCTTCCACGCCCATCATTTCCCCAAACACATCCAATAAAAATTTTGAGATAGCCAATATGTCCAAAGACGTACAAAGTTCAGGAAATTATACCTTTGAGCAGGATACTCCACCCACAGTCTTCGGGGCAAGGGTTATAAGTTATGCCCTGGGGGCATATAAGGTTTTTTATTGAAATCTTTGTCGTAGAAACTTGAATAAGGGCTCATTCGATTTGAAATTCAAAGGGCTAGTGCCCTTTTTAATAGTCGAAAGTGATTTGAGGGAAACTAACCCCCCTTTTCACGCCCACCTTTCCCCCAAACACATCCGATCGAAATTTTTAGATAGCCATTTTATTCAACGTTGTTGAAAGTTTTGGAAATTAGGTCTTTAAGGATGAAAAACCCTCCCCCCACAGCTCTCAGGGCAAGGGTTTTAAGTTAGGCCCTGGGGGCATATAAAGTTTTTATTGGAAGCGTTGTCGTAGAAACTTCAAAAAAGCTCATTCAATTGGAAATTGAAAAGGCTAGTGCCTTTTTTAATAGTTGAAAGTGATTGGAAAGCGACCGATACCCCTCTTACGCCCACCATTTTCCCAAACACATCCAATCAAAATTTTGAGATATCCATTTTGTTCAAGGTAGTTGAAAGTTCTTGAAATTAGGTGTTTTAGGATGATAACTCCCTCAGTGCCCTCAGTGCAAGGGTTGTAAGTTATGCCCTGGAGGCATCTAAGGTTTATACAGAAAGTTGTTGTAAAAATCATAGGCAGCGCGATCGCGCTACCTAAGTAAAGAACAATGTTGGCACAATGTATTATTTATTTATTTTTTTTTGTTTTGTGTTTTTCATACCAGGGCACTTCGTATCGAAGGAGTTGTCGTAGAAACTTTGAAAAGGGCTCATTCGATTGGACATTGGAGTGGCTAGTGCCCTTTTTAATAGTCGAAAGTGATTAGAGGGCAACAAATGAATGTCCATTGTCAGTTTAATATGCATATACTGATATTTAGTAATCAAAATGTTAATATTATTTGATTTATTAAAGTTATAAAAGTAAAAATATTTAAATTTTTTTCAGTAAAGTGCAAATTTTGTTCTGGTCTTGGGAAGGCATAAGGGTTTTGCGCCCGGCTTATGTTAATTTCTGCTTGTTTTGAGTTTGACTCGGTTATTTATTGCAATTTCTGTTCGTTTTCGGTTCCATTTATTTATCGAATCTGATTTGTGGTAGTTTCACGCTTGGTAGTTTATTTGATTTTATTTTCGCGCATTTTTTGTTTAATGGAGTTCTTTACTTTTCTTTGAAAAACTTATTTTGTGGAAAATTTTTTTTTAATTAATTGCTACAAAAAACAATCTAGTTAACGCATGAAATTTAAAAGAAGTTTTCCAATCATTTTAAACAATTTCTTCCTCTAAAATAAAAAAAAACAAGTCTTTTTTAACTGAAAGTAAGGAGCGACATTAAAACTTAAAACGAACAGAAATTATTCCGTATATGAAAAGGGCTTCCGACTCCTCAACGCCTCGCTCTTTACGCTAAAGTTTAACTCTTTCTCACAACTCTATTTTTTAAAACAATAAAAAAATTTAGCGTAAAGAGCGAGGCGTTGAGGAGCGGAAAGCCCCTTTCATATGCGGGATAATTTCAGTTCGTTTTAAGTTTTAATGTCGCTCCTTACTTTTTGTTAAAAAAAACTTGTTTTTTTATTTAATTTTTGAGCGTTTTAGAATTAACGCATGTTTTTATTTTGGCTCACCGTACATGAATAATCAAAACAAAATTTGCATATTCATTTTACTTTTATTTGGTTAAATGGCTTTCTCGAAAGTTGTTTAATTTTATTTACGAATTAACTTACGTAACGAAACTTCTATATTCATATATTTTTAATACTCATATTAGGGGGTTGGCCCCTAGTCAATACCTCGCTCTTTACGCTAAAGTTCAAATTTTGTTCCAATTCCTTAAAAATGACCCCTTAATCACAAAGGCCGTTAACTAGAATAAATAGCTCTTATGGAAGTACAAAAAAAAAATCTTTAGCTTAAAGAATGAGGTATTGACTAGGGGGCGGACCCAATCATATACGTAATAATTTTTTTTCGTTTTAAGTTCTGATGTTGCTCCTTACTTTCAGTTGAAAAATCATTTTTTTTTTAAATTTAATTTCTGATCTGTTTTTTTTTTTAAATAATGCTGGGAAATCCGGCACCCCCTTTACAGCAATGTCCCTTCCCCCATGAAAACTTCCTCCATGGAAAGATTCTCCCTCATTGCCCCCGACCCCCCCCCCAAAAAAAAACAGAAAAAATCCCCGCTGAAAACGTCTGTATACTTCCCAATAACCTTTAGACCTATAATATGTACACATTGGGTGAAGTTCATAACTTTCCGCCCTTCCCCCGGGGACTTTGGGGGATTCAGTCATCCTAAAAGACATAGCTTTTATATTTTCGACCATGCTGAACAAAATGGTTATCTCCTAATTTTGATCGGGTGACTTTGGGGAAAAAATGAGCGTGGGAGGGGGCCTAGTTGCCCTCTATTTTTTGGTCACTAGAATTTGGGCACTAAAATTTATTCGAATGAGCCCTCCTATGATATTCTAGGACCACTTGGTCGATACGATCACCCCTGGGAAAAAAAGAAACAAACAAACAAAAGACAAAAACAAATAAACACGCATCCGTGATCTTTCTTCTGGCAAAAAATACAAAATTCCACATTTTTGAAGTTAGGAGCTTGAAACCTCTACAGCAGGGTTCTCTGATACGCTGAACCTGATAGTGCGATTTTCATGACTTTCCTATAGCTTTTAGGGGTGTTTCCCCCTTTTTTCGAAAATCAGGCAAATTTTCTCAGGCACGTAACTTTTGATGGGTAGTACTAAACTTGATGAAACTTATATATTTAAAATCAGCATTAAAATCTGATTCTTTTGATGCATCTATTGGTATCAAAATTCTGTTTTTTAGAGTTTCGGTTACTATTGAGCCGGGTCGCTCCTTACTTACAGTTCGTTACCACGAACTGTTTGATAATCTGTGCTGGAGCTTGAAATTGACAGATCACGTTGAATAAAATTTAAATAAAATAAAATGACATTAAAATGAATTTATAAATAAATAAAATAAAATAAAATAAGAATAAAATAAAATTAACCATCAATAATTATCAATTATCAACTTCTCAGTTATAAGAAGACTAAGTCACTAAGGCTAGGAATAAGTGACGATGAAAAGGTGATGTTTGGTAACGAAAGGATTGATCCGGTGGACAGCTTCACTTACCTTGGTAGTATCATTAGTAAAGACGGTGGGAGCAGTGAAGATGTTAAAAGTAGAATAGCCAAGGGTCAGAGTGTTTTTCAAAGTTAAAAAAAAGTTTGAAAGAATAGGAAGATAAATCTGCAAACCAAGGTTAGAATATTGGAAGCTATAGTGATGACACTGGTTAAATATGGCTCTGAAGCATGAGCGCTCCGAAAAGCGGATGAAGATTTGCTAGATGTTTCCCAGAAAAATTGCCGACGGATTGTTCTGGGCACCCGGCTGACTGACCGTATTTCAAACAGTAGGCTATACGAAAAGTGTGGTTCAATCCCACCTTCTAAGGCAATAACGAGAGAACGATTGAGATGGCTAGGGCACGTTCTGCGAATGATAGATGACAGATTGCCAAAGATTGTCTTTTATGGCCAACCGTCTAGGGCTAAACGGAAAGCTGGTCGTCCGCCGATGGGGTGGGAGGATGTCATAAAGAAAAATTTAAAGGAAATGAGAACTTCCTGGGAGGGTGTAATGAGGGAGGCTTTGAATAGCTTGGGATGGAGGAGGAGCGTGCGTAGCTGTGTTGGCCTCAGGCAGCTTGGTACTGCGGTGATTTGTTATTAGTAGTAGTAGTATTTGTTCTATTAGCTGTTTCAAACGATGCCTATTAATCGTATTTTTCGAACAGTTTTTTATTCATATTGCTAAATTTGGCGTTTTCGGTATTATGGCTACAAAAAACAATCTAGTTAACGTATGAAATTTAAAGGAAGTTTTCCAATCATTTTAAACAGTTTTTTTCCTCTAATTGTCTGTGCTGGAGCTTGAAATTGACAGATCATGTTGAATAAAATTTTGTGCTATTTGTTTTTCGCTGAGTTCTCACCATTTATATCTTAAACCATACAAACGCTTAATTGTACTTTGCCATTTTTTATGCTTTCTCTGCAAATCTTCATTTTACACCCCGTACATTCTTTGTAAATGTTCAATCATTCTGATTTGACAATCTGAATTACCATTTTAGTAAAATTCTCATCCAAACTCAAGCAGGAATTCGTACTTTTTTCTTTTATTCTAAATCTCATACAATTCAATATCGATCCATATTAACAAATCAAATAAGTGTTTTTTTTTATTTTTATCCAAAATGGAATGGTAAATACATGGGAGTTATCATAATTTATGAACGTAGCAATCTTCATATTTCATAAGATCCAATTAAACAGAAAAAAAGCCACCTTAAAAGGATAGTGAGTCCAAGAGCAAGGGGCTACAAACTAGAGCGTTTAGCGCATGCAAAACAGGGTTGCCATCACGGTCAGTTCTTAGAAGCGCAACAATTACCGAAATTTGCGTGATACACGGCAGTTTTTGTTGCTACACGCGCATGGTTTTAGGTCAATTTTTTAATATTTTTCAACATAGAAGAATAAAAATGTGGGCTATCCATAAAAAATGTAGCTGATCAGAGCGCTCAATGGGAAGATGTACGCGCACACGCATATCCCGTATTTCAATGTATCTAGATTGTTGTCATGCATAAGAAAAGTTTCTGACGCATATTTTGATGTGAGACACATCATTGAGTTGCATTTTATGTCTCCATTTTTACAATTTGGTAATATACGAGAAGAAGTACTACATTCAATGTGGCAAGTGCTAAAGTGCTACACATGATGAAATATTGCTAAAATAGCACTTTCGTGACAACCCTGATGCGAAAGGCAGGACACTAGCATTGAAAGCGAGCTCGAAACCATATGAATTTTGTTTTATTTCCCACTAAATACAGACAAGAAAAAGAACGTAAAGAACGATGTTGGCACAATGTATTATTTTTTTTCCTTTAGACCAGGGCACTTCGTTTCGAAGGAGTTGTCGTAGAAACTTCGAAAAGGGCTCATTCGATTGTCAATTGGAGTGGCTTGTGCCCTTTTTAATAGTCAAAAGTGATTAGAAGACAACTAACACCCCTTCCACGCCCACCATTTCCCCAAACGTATCCAATCAAAATTTTGAGATAACCATTTCGTTCAGCATAGTTTATTTCCAGACAGAAAATATGTTTTTGAGGAGGACACTCCCCCCAAGCCTTCAGGGCAAGGGTTTTAAGTTATGCCCTCGGGGCATATAAGAACGATGTTGGCACAATGTATTATTTATTATTTTTTCTTTTCAACCAGGGCACGTCGTATCGAATAAGTTGTCATAGAAACTTCGAAAAGGGCCCATTCAATTGGAAATTGGCCTCCCTAAGCAAGGCCAGAACATAATTTGCACTTTACTGAAAAATTACAAATGAATGTGCATTATCAGTTTAATCTATATATACTGACATTTAGTAATCAAAATATTAATATTATTTGATTTATTTAAGTTATACAAGTAAAAACATTTATATTTTTTCAGTAAAGTGCAAATTATGTTCTGGCCTTGGGAAGACTTAGGCGTTTTGAGCCCAACTCATGTTAATTTTAGCTCGTTTTGAGTTTGACTCGGTTATTTATTGTAATTTCTGTTCGTTTTGGGTTTCATTTATTTATCGATGCTGATTTGTGGTAGTTTTCACGATTGGTAGATTATTTGATTTTATTTTTGCTCATTTTTGGTTTAATGGAGTTCTTTACTTTTTTTTGAAAACTTATTTCGCGGAAAAAGTTTTTTTTAATTAATAACAAATAAGAAACGCAGGGATATATATATATATATATATATATATATATATATATATATATATATATATATATATATATATATATATATATATATATATATATATATATATATATATATACATATATATATATATATATATATATATATATATATATATATATATATATATATATATATATATATATATATATATATATATATATATATACATACATATATATATATATATATATATATATATATATATATATATATATATATATATATATATATATATATATATATATATATATATATATATATATATATATATATATATATATATATATATATATATATATATATATATATATATATAGGACAACAAATACTAATATCACAGTCATCTTACTAATATCACAGAGCATCTTAAAGTTCATTTCCCGTTAAGCTCGTATATAACCTCTCTACTCTTTTCTGAACAACCAAGTACGGGTCGGGTATATTGTAACCACAGTATATAGATAATATATAATGTTATATAAATAATAGCATATAACTAGCAGACACATTATATATATAATACACAGTATATAAATAATAGACAGTATGCTCGTTCCCTATCTCACCCATTATAATAACCCGGACCGAGTGCTCTGGAGAACGTAAAAACATAAGCGACATTAGATCTTTTCACGGGTAGAACAAGTCAGATTTCTCTTGAACGCGAAACTTGGCTTTACGAAAAACTTTACGAAAAAGAAAGTTTTTTTAAAGAAAAGTAAAGGCCATATTAAACTTTAGATCAGTAGAAATAGAAGCGTACAATAACTCAAACTCACAACGACCAGAAATTATTATTAAAGAATAAAAAAGGAAAGGAGAATAATTGGTATGGCTGTAACACTGCATATAAATTTATATAAATGTATATACGGTGGGCTGTAATAATGCAAAAGGTAAATATAACATCGGTTTAAGAATGGAAAGAAAACAAAGAATGAATTTACAACGATAATCAAGTTAAAAATAAGTTTTATTTGAACAATGCCATAACATGATGACATTTGATTATGAAATTTGGCGCTTCGCATTGATATTTCAGTTCCAAAGTGTTATCAATTTTTTCTCAAAGGGAAAGTACGTGGTGGGCATGAATGTAGACTTGCAGCTAAATTAAATATAGTCCCTTCCACTTTTCACATATGTTTATTGATATTGTTTTTTTTTTATTGTTTGTAGTGCTGAGGAGCTCATTAAGGAGATAATCAAACACAAGTTTTAAAAGTTTTGCCCCTTTGTTCAAAAAAAGAGATAATCAAATATTTAAACTACTAAAACTAAAATATTTACTTGCTAGTTTATTTTTCTTGATAGTTATGTCTCTCGATTTCCCGATTCTTAAATTTTACTTCGTAATATGCACGTGTGCGCAAAAAAATCTTATAAATTGTTCAAGGGGGAAGTCAAGAAGTGTTCAAGAAAATGATAAACCATCACATCTATTCCACCAGTTATTAGAAGAAAAACAAAGATCCTCTATCAAATTTCGAATGACATTTCTATGGCCCAAAAACAGAGCATAAACGAGGAAAAATTAAATGAAAATTAAAGGAAATTAAAAGGAAAATAAAATAAATGGAAATAAAAGGGAACCCTTTTCCTTACCAATAATAACAAAAAATAATAAGAAAAAGTTTTGATGCTCCATGGCACAATATTACTATTTAAAACCACAGACTATTTTGAAACCTAATAGAGGATAATCTGTGCTAAAACTGTTAGGTTGCCTCTTTGTGGTAAACAATTTTGCGGCAAATTTCAAATACTCCCGCCACTTCGTGGATCCCTCTCCACAATGAAGTTTCGGCTATTTCCCTGTTGCAGTATTGATTAGAAGTTAACACTAGAAATTTCTTTATTTTCAAAAATTTCATCAACCCCCCCCCCCTTTTAAAAATCCTACATAGGCCAATCAGATAAGTCCATTGTATATAAATAATAGATTAAGTCATGATTTGTATATAAATTAAGTCATACCTGTGAGATGGGACAGTTGCAAACCACTTCGTCGGCTCACCAAGTTTCTTTCTGCTTTCGCAATTACGAATAATACAATTTCAAACCATTTTTCAGTGACTGATAAAGACGTACTAACATGACTAACCTACTAATGAAAGAGTAAGTGGGAGGAGCTGTTTGTACGCACCGAGAATGAAGCGCCAGAAATCATCTGTTGTGAACTTACTGTTATATTACCTCTATACAGTGATTGTAACGGTTACTAATCGCTGTGTTACACTTCCAAGGAGACACTCGCAAGAGAAATATACAAAAACGGAAGAAGCAAGAACGCACCGTACGTTTATTCTTATCAGATAAAAGAGCCCGAAATGGAGAGAGCGCTAGCACATGTGGTGTAACCATCCCCGAAAACAGCTGGGCCCGAACCTGTCGACTGCATGAAGCTTTCAAAAAGACAAGCATACCGTAAGCTTTTTGGACTTTGCTAGCAAAATCATCGATTAAGAAAGAACATGTCGACTTAACATCCCAACCAATAGGGAGATCAAGGTACACTGTGCTTGATGATGGTTTTACTATTTTGTCACCGAGTTTTACTTCGGGGGTCGGATCACTTCATTTACGATCAAACAAAATAAACTCAATTTTAGTCTCATTGAAATACAGACTAATTTTCTCATGTGAACTTTTCAGCGCCGCAAAATTCTCTTCAAAACGGGAAAAAGAACGACTTAAATTCAGAATATCATCAGCGTAATTCAATAATGACAGATTTCCACCAAGATACAGAAAACTAAGGCTTAACCACTTGCTGAGCTTTAACTATACTTTTATTGTAAAAAGTTGGCGAAAAAATAGCTCCTTGAGGTATCCCTTTTCGGACTGGGATAATGTTAGAGAAAATTTTCATCCCACCCGGTAGACTAATCTTGGCTTTCAGTTTAAGTTTTCGATACAAATTACGGAAAGTGAGGACTACCGACTTGTCAAGACCACGGTTATTTGCACTCAACAACAGCTGGCTATGAAGACCGGAGTTGAACGCTCGACTTACATCTAAACCTGCAACAATGACAGATTCACCGGTCTGATCACACTCGAGGAGAATATTACAGATGAAGTGATGCACATGTTCTCTACTGCTACCCTTTTTGGACCCAAACTGGATACTGGGTGTATAACACACTCGTTTTATTTCCTCAATAACCAGAATTTCTAAAATTTTACAAAAAACCGGGCAACAATAATTGGTCTATGCGAGCTGCACTGAGATGGATCTTTTCCCTTTTTTATAACTGGAGTGATGATACCGACACAAAAACAAATCGGGCAGTAAGCCAGATGAAAAAATCATTTGGTAAAGTAGAGTTAAGTGCTCAAATAGCAAAGGACTGCCATTCTCTAGATGTAAGCCCCAGATATTATCTTCTGCCTTTGAATATTTCTTTTTTTACTTTATTGATGGCATCACAAACACTGGAGACGGATACTACAAAACCCGTACGTTCCTACGTTTCGAGTTCCTTTTCGAAAGCCTGTTCAAGCTGAGGATCAGGTGCAGAGAACTCGGAAGTGTAGTAATTCGGTCCACTCTACCTCCGAGGGGCTTATAAGGGGAGGGTCGGAACTAGACCCCGGCGCCGCGTCGATGAGGGAAGACCGGTTACGGCGGGGCCAAAACAGCGCGCCGCACAGCCAATTAGATGTCGGTGGCGCGCCGCCGGTAAAATGTCGGCGGCGCGTCGCCGGCAAGATCAATGTTGACCGCAAACATTAATGTTTTCATCAGTCTTTCTCAAATCACAGCTTAAATTTACAACAGATTCTAACCTATTCATGAGTTCAAAACTTCACAAGTCGCTGGCTGGAAACTGGTCTTCTTCGTTATTCATCAAGAGAAGTAGAAATCTGGTAGAAACAAAATGGCTGTGGCGTTTCAGAACCCTTGCATAATAGTTGAAGTATCTATTAGCTATGTATTCTAAACAGAAATAATTATCAAAATTAGTAATGTTTTTTTCATCGAACATTACTGCATACAAAACTTCAAATACCGTATCACAAAATTCGTCAGTTATCTGGGCAAAAACTTTGAATATAAGTTTGAACTTAGAAGCTTAATTTTTTCATTATGCCTTTTGCCTATATCTGTTTTGTCACCTTTAAAACAGTTGAAATGGGCGACTTTGATATTGACTGTTTTTTTTTGCTCTTTTTGATTCCTTAAAAGCCTTCTTGTGTTAAAAACTGGCTTGTAATAACAATTAAAAAAAAAAAAAAAAAATTTAAAGTTTTTTGGCTTCTTTATAGAATGTGTCATGTAGGCTAAGGCTGAACTGCTGCTTTTTTATTGCTTTTGGCTGCTCTTTTGGATATTATTCCCTTTTTCGGTCGGGGATTCATTCCAAATTATAAACTCATAAATACCTAATATCAGATAAATTATTAACTGCATCTAAAAGGAGTAAATCTATCAAATTGAAAAATACATGATGAACACTTCACATGAGAAAGCTTCGATTACACTGAAATCAAAAACACTTAATGGTTCATTCGGTATGAAGAAAAACAGAAGCGCATCTAGGATTTTAGGTCGGGGAGGGAGGGTTTACTAATTTTTTTAAGGGGGGGGGGGCTACATAAAAATCTCAAAAAACGCATACAAAATTTGTTTGTGTCCAGTTTTGTTACGTTTTTACGAGTCAAACAAACATTTCGGGGGGGGGGGGGTTCAAACCGGGTAACCCCCCCCCCCCTGGATACGACCTTGAAGAAAAATGAAGTGCCAAGTATTTTCTTAGGTAAAAAAAAGCTCATCGGTTTTAAATGTAATTCAATGAAATAATATGCAGACTAAAGTAGCTCCAAGAAGATGTTAAGATTTTCTTCCTAGTTCGTCACTTTTAATCCAAGCAAAATGCTAGGAGACTTAGTATCAGTTATTGAGTTTAAGCTTTGATTTCCAAATTTTCACAAAAATTACCAAATTTAAGAAAGTCACAACAATAGTCACCTGTGGTCAAAATACTCAAAGACTCCTCTTTGATCCCCGCCCAGGCTCAAAGCTTCTGCTATGGTCATATCAACGGAAATCTTCAAAGAGTTTGTTTTTAAAATAGCTTTCAAGCGTAGTTAGGGGTATTTAGCCTTTTTTGCTTTTCTTCAAAGCTTTGAAAAAAGTGTTCTAATATTCCAAATGTTATATTTGTTATACTTGTTTATATTTTTGGTCATCATTTGTGGGGTGATCGAATTTTTAAACCACTGTAGGTATGTAAGAACGTTGCAACATCTAGTACCTTGAGGTCATAAGAGTGTCAAAGACTCGTCCTTGAACCTCCCAAATTGAAAACTTTTATTATGACCTGGCCTTTTAATGTAACTTGGGCATTGGACCAAGGGCGTCCTTGTCACTCGAGCGCAACGTTAGATGGGGATGGCGATATCGCTTTCGTCACACCAATTCGTTTTAGTGTGAATCTCCCTGGTACTTGTGAATGAATGTTTTCAAAGTAAACTCGTTTCATCAATAAGAAAAAAAACGGGTTGGATGCATTGTCGCTTTCCCTTAGGACGATAAAACTATACAAGTGCTGCATTAACTATAACTCACGAAAATCTTGTTAATTTTTGTCAACTTTTCAACTTTTTGGCATCCCTGCTTTCAAAAAAAAAATCGAGGCATTATCATTTAAATATGATAGCTCCCTACCCCCCCCCCTCTGGATACCACCTTGATAGGATGCCGTCCCTGCTTTAAATTAAAAAAAATTAACTTTTTTGGCATCCCTGCTTTCAATAAAAAAAATTTGAGATATTATCATTTAAATGTAATACCTCCCAACCCCCCCCCCCCTGTATACCACCGTGATAGGATACCGTGTCAGCTTTACATTAAAAATCAGTTTACTTAATAATTAACTAGGTCATTATATGGTTCAAACAAACAAACAAAATAACGTTAAATAGCTTAGTGTTCCTTGAAAAAAAAAAAAAATTGAGGTTATGAGTAAAGGGGTACAAAGACAACAACAAAAATGTCGAAAATATTCAGATATACCTCAAACTATTGGAAAACTGAGTCATAGATTCGCCGTGGCATTCAATAAGATCCAAAGAATCTAATTAAAAGGGAGCACACACAAAAGCCAAATTAGGCCAGTAGCCTATGACAAATCGCAAAATACCCAAGACAATGAACAATTCCCAATGGGGGGCCTTGGGTCTATCAAAATATTTCAATGGTTTCCCAGGGAATTTGATATCTTGTTCTTCCGTCTCCACTTTAAATGAAAAAATAATTATCTTTTGGCATCCCTGCTTTCAATAAATAAAAGAGGTATTATCATTTAAAAATGATAGCCCCCTATCCCCCCCCCTTATAGGCAATAATTTACGAGTTTTTTATGAATCATATTTTTTAGGTAACTTCCGTTTCAATATTTAATTCTCCAACCTTGTACATAGCTTAGTCTGTAGCTAAATTTTGTCTCAATAGAAGGCTGTTTTTTTTTTTTTTGTTTTTTTTTTTTAGGGGGGGGGGGTAAAAAATTTTCAGAAAGAATATTATATTTCTTTAATCTATCAGGCGTTCAACAATTGAGTATTAAACATGTTGGCACAATGTATTATTTCTTTTTTCTTTGTTTTAGACCAGGGTACTTCGTATCGAAGGAGTTGTCGTAGAAACTCGAAAAGGGATAATTAAATTGGAAATTGGAAGGGCTTTGGAAGGCAACTAACAACCCTTCCACGCCTACCATTTCCCTAAATATATCCAATAAAAATTTTGAGATAGCCATTTTGTTCAACGTAGTTGAAACATCTAGAAACTATGTCTTTTTGGAGGACACTCCCCCCTACAGCCCTCAGGGCAAGGGTTGTAAGTTATGCCCTGGGAACATATAAGGTTTTTATAGAAACCATTGTCGTAGAAACTTCAAAATAGGCTCATTTGACTAGAAATTTGAAGGGCTAGTGCCCTTTTTAATAGTCTAAAGTGTTTGGAGGGCAACTAACCCCCCTCTCACACCCACGATTTCCCCAAACACATCTAATAAAAATTTTGAGATAGCAATTTTGTTCAACGTAGTTGAAAGTTTTGGAAATTAAGTCTTTGAGGATAACAACACCCCCCCCCCTACACCCCTAAGGGCAAGGGTTGTCAGTTATGCCCTTTGGGCATAAAAGGTTTTTATAGAAAGCATTGTCGCAAAAACTTCAAAAAAGGCTGATTTGGTTGGAAATTCAAAGGGCTAGTGCACTTGTTGATCGTTGAAAGTAATTAGACAGCAACTAACCCCCTCTCCCGCCCATTATTTCCCCAAACACAAGGGATCAAAATTTTGAGATATCCATTTTGTTCGACGTAGTTGAAAGTTCTGGAAATTATGTGTTTGAGGATGACCCCCTCACCCCTCAGGGTAAGGGTTGTAAGTTATGCCTTGGGGTATATAAGGTTATAATAGATAGCTTTGTCGTAAAAACTTCAAAAAGGGCTCATTTAATTGAAAATTCAAAGGGCTAGTGCCCATTTAATAGTCCAATGTGATTGGAGGGCAACTAACCCCTCTCTCACACCCACCATTTCCCCAAACACATCCAATCAAAATTTTGATATAGCCATTTTGTTCAACGTAGTCGAAAGTTCTGGAAATTAGATCTTTTAGGATAACAACCCCCCCCCCACAGTCCTCAGGGTAAGGGTTATAAATTATGCCCTGGGACGTATAAGATTCTTATAGAAAGGGTTGTCGTAGAAACTTCGAAAACGAATGATTCAATTGGAAATCGAAACGGCTAGTGCCCTTTTTAATAGTAGTAAGTGATTGGAGGGCAACTAACCTCCCTTTCACGCCCACCATTTCTCAAAACATATCCATTGAAATTTTGAGATTTTTCAACGTAGGTAATGTAGTGAGCCTTTTGTTCAACGTAGTTGAAAGTTCTGGAAACTATCTCTTTGAGGACGACCCCCCCCCCCCCCCCTACAACCCTCATGGTAAGGGTTGTAAGTTATGCCCTTGGGGAATATAGGTTTTTATAGAAAGCGTTATTGTCGAAACTTCAAAAAGAGTTCATTTGATTGGAAACTGAAAGGGCTAATGCCCTTTTTAATAGTCGAAAGTCATTGGAGGGCATCTAACCCCCCTCTCACGCCCACGATTTCCCCAAAAACATCCAATCAAAATTCTGAGATAGCCATTTTGCTCAAAGTAGTTTAAAGTTCTGGAGATTAGGTCTTTGAAGATTACACCCCCCCCCCACATCCCTCAGGGCAAGGATTGTAAGTTATGCCCTCGGGAAATATAAGAATTTTATAGAAAATGTTGTCGTAGAAACTTTAAAAAAGACTCATTCGATTGGAAATTGACAGGGCTCGTGCCATTTTTAACAGTCGAAAGTGACTGGAGGGCAACTAACTCCTCTCTCACGCCCACCATTTCCCCAAACACATCCAATAAAAAATTTTGAGATAGCCATTTTCTTCAACGTAGTTGAAAGTTCTAGATATTATGTCTTTGAAAATGACAAATCCGCCACACCCCTCAGGCTAAGGCTCGTAAGTTATACCCTGGGGGCATATAAGGTCGTTATAGATAGCGTTGTCGTAGAAGCTTCAGAAAGTGCTCATTCAATTGGGAATTGAAAGGGATAGTGCCCTTTTTAAAAGTCGAAAGGGATTGGAGGGCATCTAACCCCCTCTCACGCCTGCCATTTCCCCAAACATATCCTGTCAAAATTTTGAAATAGGATGACAACCCCCCTCCCTAGAACCGTTAGGGCAGGTTGTAAGTTATGCACTGGGGCATATAAGGCTTTTTATAGAAATTGTTGTCATTGAAACTTCAAAAAAGGCTCATTCGATTTGAAACTAAAAGAGCTAGTGCCCTTTTTAATAGTCGGAAGCGATTAGAAGGCAACTAACCCCTCTCTGACACTCATCATTTCCCCGAACACATTCAATCAAAATTTTGAGATAGCCATTTCGTTCTATGTAGTTGAAAGGTTCGGAAATTATGTCTTTGAGGATGACAAACACTCCACAGCTCCCTGGCGAAAGGTTGTAAGTTATTCCCTGGGGGCATATAAGGTTTTTATGTAAATCTTTGTCATAGAAAATTCAAAAAGGGCTCATTCAATTGGGAATTGAGAGGGCTAGTGCCCTTTTCAATAGTCAAAAGCAATCGGAGGTCGAATGCCTCCCACGCCCATCATTTCCCCAAACACTTCCGATCAACATTTTGATATAGCCATTTTGTTAAACGTAGTTGAAGGGTCTGTTAATTATTTCTTTGAGTATGATACCCCCCCCCTAAAGCCCTCAGGGCTAAGGTTGTAAGTAATGCCCTGGGTGTATATAAGGTTTTTATAGAAAGCGTTGTCGTAAAAACATCCAAAATGACTCATTCAATTTGAAATTGAGTGGGCTATTGTCCTTTTTAACAGTCAAAAGTAAGCGGGGGGAGAATCACCCCCCGTCCCCAAGTCCATCATTTCCCCAAACACATCCAATCAAAATTTTGATATAGCCATTTTGTTCAACCTAGTGGAAGGTTCTGGAAATTAGATCTTTTAGGATATCCCCCCCCACAGTCCTAAGGGTAAGGGTTATAAATTATGCCCTGGGACGTATAAGATTTTTATAGAAAGGGTTGTCGTAGAAACTTCGAAAACGAATGATTTAATTGGAAATCGAAACGGCTAGTGCCCTTTTTAATAGTAGTAAGTGATTGGAGGGCAACTAACCTCCCTTTCACGCCCACCATTTCTCAAAACATATCAATTGAAATTTTAAGATTTTTCAACGTAGGTAATGTAGTGAGCCTTTTTTTCAACGTAGTTGAAAGTTCTGGAAACTTTCTCTTTGAGGACGACCCCCCCCCTACAGCCCTCATGGTAAGGGTTGTAAGTTATGCCCTTGGGGCATATAGGTTTTATAGAAAGTCTTGTTGTCGAAACTTCAAAAAGAGCTCATTTGATTGGAAACTGAAAGGGCTAATGCCCTTTTTAATAGTCGAAAGTTATTGGAGGGCAACTAACCCCCATCTCACGCCCACGATTTCCCCAAAAACATCCAATCAAAATTCTGAGATAGCCATTTGCTCAAAGTAGTTTAAAGTTCTGGAGATTAGGTCTTTGACGATCAAAATTTGAGATAGCCATTTTGTTTAACGTAGTTGAAAGTTCTAGATATTATGTCTTTGAAAATGACAAATCCGCCACACCCCTCAGGCTAAGGCTCGTAAGTTATACCCTGGGGGCATATAAGGTCGTTATAGATAGCGTTGTCGTAGAAACTTCAAAAAGTGCTCATTCAATTGGGAATTGAAAGGGATAGTGCCCTTTTTAAAAGTCGAAAGGAATTGGAGGGCATCTAACCCCCTCTCACGCCCGCCATTTCCCCAAACATATCCTGTCAAAATTTTGAAATAGGATGACAACCCCCCTCCCCACAACCGTTAGGACAGGTTGTAAGTTATGCCCTGGGGGCATATAAGGCTTTTTATAGAAATTGTTGTCATAGACACTTCAAAAAAGGCTCATTCGATTTGAAACTAAAAGAGCTAGCGCCCTTTTAAATAGTCGGAAGTGATGAGAAGGCAACTAACCCCTCTCTGACACCCATCATTTCCCCGAACACATTCAATCAAAATTTTGAGATAACCATTTTGTTCTATGTAGTTGAAAGGTTCGGAAATTATGTCTTTGAGGATGACAAACACCCCACAGCTCCCTGGCGAAAGGTTGTAAGTTATTCCCTGGGGGCATATAAGGTTTTTATGCAAATCTTTGTCATAGAAAATTCAAAAAGGGCTCATTCAATTGGGAATTGAGAGGGCTAGTGCCCTTTTTAATAGTCAAAAGTAATCGGAGGTCGAATGCCCCCGACGCCCATCATTTCCCCAAACACTTCCGATCAACACTTTGATATAGCCATTTTGTTAAAAGTAGTTGAAGGGTCTGTTAATTATTTCTTTGAGTATGATACCCCCCCCCCCCCCACAGCCCTCAGGGCTAAGGTTGCCCACAGGCCCTCCGTAGCCCACAGGACAAGATAGTCATTTTGAGATAGCAATTTTGTTCAACGTAGTTGAAAGGACCGGAAATTATGTCTTTGTGGATGACAGCCCCATCAGAGCCCTCAGGTCAAGGGTTGTAAGTTATGCCCTTTGTGGCATATAAAATTTTTATAGAAAGTTTTGTCACAGAACGTTCAAAAAGGACTCTTTCGATTGGAAATTGAGAGGACTAATCAAAACTGATTAGGGGACAAATGCCCCCCCCCATAAGACCATAATTTCCCCAAAGACCTCCAATCAAAATTTTGAGATACCCTGTGGCATAACTTACAACCCTTGCCCTGAGGGGTGGGGGGGGGGTCATCCTCAAAGACATAATTTCCAGAACTTTCAACTACGTCGAACAAATTGGATATCTCAAAATTTTGATTCCTTGTGTTTGGGGAAATATGGGCGTGAGAGGGGATTAAATGCTCTCTAATTACTTTCAACTATCTACAAGGGCACCAGCCCTTTGAATTTCCAATCGAATGAGCCCTTTTAAAAGTTTTTACGACAACGCTTTCTATAAAAATATTTCATGCCCAAAGAGCATAACTGACAACCCTTGCCCTGACGGGTGTGCCGGGGGTTGTTATCCTCAAAGACTTAATTTCCAGAACTTTCAAGTACGTTGAACAAAATGACTATCTCAACATGTTGATTGAATGTCTTTGGGAAATGGTGGGTGTGAGAAAGTAAAAGAAGGATAACCATTTCTAACTGTACAAGATCATTGACCTACAATGAGCTAGAATACTACCAGTACGAGATGACAGCCAATCAGCGGACTAGAATCCGTGTACGAACAAGATCAACGACCGGGACATATGACATCATCAGATAAGGTAATTTCAACATTTGAACATTCTTTTCAGGGAGTTATAAATACTGACGGGACAAGATATCTGTTGTCACAGTTTCTCCATGAGACATGTTTTATAAATGTGGAAGGCTTCATAGGAATTTAAAATGTATCTGTGCAAAGCTGCCAGAACATAGGAAACGCCAGAGATTAATTGACATTTTAGGGGATTTGAAAGTAGAAACGAAAAAGGTAAGGCATCTCAGATAATGCTTAATTTATTAAGAGATACATATTATTTTTTATTTTGGTGGTTCTCGAATATGTTCTGTACAATACACAAGTACCATTTAAGCAGTTTTGTCAACATAAAATATGTAATAAAACAGATAGAAATTGTGACTTAACGCTAAAAAAGTTGAAAGTAATAGAATCATCAAAATGACATGGTTTTACTTCTCGACTGTGGTCGCTATAATACACAAGTACACAATATTGGATTAGTGAGACGATTATGGATTTGAAACATCAAGGACCGCAAGCATAAATGACCTCAACCTCCAAGGGTCCCCTCTCCCCAACCTCCTAGATGCTCTTTCCCTTCCAACTTTTTTTGAGGATAACCCCAATTTTCAATATTGAGGCTCCATTAAGAGTTAAAAATGTAAAAGAAAAAAGTTATCAGAACGTTATTTCTGCCCTCATGTTTCGGGACTTAGACAAGCGGGTGCTTTGAACAACCAATTCCGATACTTTTTGCCTAAAATTATCAAATATGTAATTTAGAATGTTATCCTTTTTTTTTAAAAGTCCCCCCATGGCCTAAAATCTTTCCTCATTATGACTTATCTATTTACTAACCTTAGGTGCTTCAGCTATTCATGCAAACATCCAGCAATAAAATCACTATTAAAAGAAATTACCAGCATTTTTTGAATTAAGACACATCGAAACAACTATTTTCAAAGCACATTTTTGGCCGATCTGCTAAATTAAATGTTTACGGACTAGATACAGTTTGAAAATCCTTTACAAAACGCTGAATGGTTCATTGTTTCTAAGCGACGCGCTTGAGACATAGAAATTAACAAACAGAAAAGGTCTTTCAGCTAAAGCAGGGAACAAGTTTAAAAATTAAAATAAATATAATTACTCTCTATTATTAAAAACTTCTGGCAGTTTTCCAAATCATACCCGGACCTATCCAAGATATAATTATAGGTATCAGCCCCTTAAAATCCTGATTAATTGCATTTATAACACGTAAATAAACAACAATATTAAGGTATAATACAATTTTTTGTAGAAATAAACATTTTTAGTGTCCTTAGCAATTACGAGATAGCCAGACTTCTAAATTACTACTACTACTACTACTACTAACAACTCACCGCAGCACCAAGCCGCCTGAGGCCAACACAGCTACGCACGCTCCTCCTCCACCCCAATCTATTCAAAGCCTCCCTTTTTACACCCGCCCGCGAAGTTCCCATTTCCTTTAAATCTTTCTTTATGACGTCCTCCCACCCCAGACGGGGACGACTTGCTTTCCATTTAGCCCTATATGGTTGGCCGAAAAGGATAATCTTCGGCAATCTGTCATCCTTCATCCGCAAAATGTGCCCTAGCCACCTCAACCTTTCTTTCATTATAGCCCTAGAGAGCGGTATTAAACCACATTTTTCGCCTAGCCTATTGTTTGAAATACGGTCAGTCGGCCGGGTACCCAGAACAATCTTAAGCAATTTCACTGGAAAACATCTAGCAAATCTTCATCCGCTTTTCGGACCGTCCATGCTTCAGAGCCATATTTGACCACTGTCATCACTGTAGCTTCTAATATTCTAATCTTGGTTTGCAGACTTATCTTCCTATTCTTCCAGACTTTTTTTAACTGTGAAAAAACACCCTGAGAATTGGCTATTCTATACTTAACATCTTCACTGCTCCCACCATCATCTTGTTCTTCTTCTTCCACATCAGCTGCTCCACCAGACTTCTAAATTAAGTATCTATAACCACATTTTTGGGTATCATTTGTTTAGAATAAACTATATCGTTTGGTAGAAATAAACATTTTTAGCAGCCCTTAGCCATTACGAGATGGCCAGACCTGTAAATTAAGGATCTATAAACCCATTTTTGCGTACCATTTGTTTAGAATAAACTATATTTTTTGCTATAAATAAACATTTTTAGCTGTCCTTAGCCATTAAGAGTTAGCCAGATATCTAAATTAAGTATCTATAGCCCGTTTTTTTGCGTACCGTTTGTTTAGAATAAACTATATTTTTTGCTATAAATAAACATTTTTAGCTGTTCTTAGCCATTACGAGTTAGCCAGACCTCTAATTAGGGATCTATAAACCAATTTTTCGTACTATTTATTTAGAATAAACTGTATTTTTTTGCTAGAAATAAACATTTTCAGCTGTCCTTAACCATTACGAGATAGCCAGACCTGTAAATTAAGTGTCTGTAAACCCGGTTTTTGCGTACCATTTGTTTAGATCAAACTATAGCCAGACCTCTAATTAAGTATCTATAAACACATTTGTGGGTATCATTGTTTAAAATAAAATATATTTTTTGCTAGAAATAAATATTTTTAGCTGTCCTTAGCCATTACGAGATAGCAAGACCTCTAAACTAAGTATCTATAAACCCATTTGTGGGTGTCATTTGTTTAGAATAAAATACATTTTATGGTAGAAACATACATTTTTAGCTGTCCTTAGCCAGACCTCTAAATTAAGTATCTATAAAGATAATACCTCTTCACAAAGGTGGAAGTCATACAGACACAGAAAATTATAGACCAATCTGAATCTTATCAGTTTTCTCGAAAGTCTTTGAAACGCCAATGAAAAACCAGCTTTACCAATATTTAGAGGCCAAAGGCTTTTTTAACAGCCGCCAATTCGGGTTTAGGGCTGGCCATTCAACCGAAGACGCTCTTACTTCACTAAGTTTATTCGTAAACAGAATCCTAGATTCGGGTGCTTTACCTGCAGCAGTGCTTCTAGATATTAAGAAAGCGTTTGATAGCATGCACCACGAAATATTACTAGGAAAGCTGGATCATATTGGAGTTCGTGGCTAAGTCCTAGATTGGTTTAAGTCTTACCTGGAAAATCGTCGAATTTACACAGGAAATGACCATACAAATGATGTCGTAGTTAATTGCGGGGTGCCACAGGGCTCTAAATTGGGACCGGTATTGTTTCTTGTTCACGTAAATGATCTTCAGCAAGTACTGACTCCTGCATGTCGTAGCCCTTATTGCTGCAAACTATATCACCCACAAACGACGCCGGGGTCTATAGTAGAAGCCGAGGACGAACTAACGGCATTTGCGGATGATTCACTTATGGCAAGCTCAGAATGGAACATCAAGTCTCTCAAAACGAAGCTACAAGACATTCTCGAAGAAACGTACCTCTGGATGGACGCAAATTGTCTAGTCATCAACATTGACAAATCGAGTGTTTTGTTTTTTTCACGTATAGATTCGCTGGCTCCTGATGTGATTGGTATTGAAACCTCTCGTGGACTTATCAAGAGACCAGAAAAAGGACACGTTCGTTACCTAGGGGTTTTGATCGGCAAAAACCTCTCGTTCAGACACCACATAGCAAGTGTCGAGACGAAGCTTTCAAGGAACCTTGGGATCTTGAGAAAACTCAGTCACCATTTCCCTAAAAAAATACTGATCCTGATTTACAATGCAGTTATCAAGCCTCACATTCAATATTGTTCTACATTTTGGCAATCTAATTTCAAGACACATTTACAGAGACTAAACTCAGTTCACAATAAAGCACTTCAAATTTTAGGCCCAGCACCGAACAGACTATCAATGGCATCACTTTACAGACTATCTTGCACCGTTTTTTGTTTTAAATATTTTTCAGGAACACTCCCATCACCATTTAGAGGCTTATTCACACTAGCATCACAAATCCATAGTTTAAATACACGATCTTCATCAGATATTTACATACCCCCGACACCGACAGCTAGGTCGGAATTTTCTCCTAGAATTGCGTGTGCTAGAGAGTGGAATGCACTTCCGCAAGAGCTGAGGTCTTATAGGTCTCTCGGCTCCTTTAAAAAGAATGTGAAAAAATATCTAAAAGATTAAATATTTTTTTACTAGATTTATTTTATTATTATTATGTTTAGAATTTTTCGATATTATTATTAATTATCATATTTTAGTTTGATACTTCAAGGGATGTGAGCGGAGGAGAAGTTGTGTTAAATTTATTGTTATTTGATGGCGGTTCGGGGTGGAAATTGAAGAGGACAGGAGGCCATGCTGATTTAGAGTGTGCAATTATTACGGGCCCAAACGTGCATCAATGCACAAGGAACTAAGTTAAGTGTATTTTTATATATATTTTTTTGAATTAAAACCCATATTGAACTGAACTGAACTGAACTAAACAGATTTGTGGGTATAATTGTTTAGAATAGACTATATTTTTTGGTAGAATTAAACACTTTTAGCAATTCTTAGCCATTACTAGATAGCCAGACGTCTAAATTAAGTACCTATAAACACATTTGGGGGTATACTTTGTTTAGAATAAACTATATTTTTGGTAGAAATACAATTTTTTAGCTATCCTTAGGCATTACGAGATAGACATACCTCTAAACTAAGTATCTATAAACCCATTTCTGGGAATCATTTTTTTAAAATAAACTATATTTTATGGTACAAATAAACATTTTTTGAAGTCCTTAGCCATTACGAGATAGCAAGACCTCTAAACAAAGGATCTATAAACCCATTTTTGCTTACCATTTGTTTAGAATAAACTATATTTTATGGTAGAAATAAAATTTTTTAGCTGTCCATAGCCATTACGAGATAGTCAGACCTCTAAATTAAGGATCTATAAGCCAATTTTTGCGTACCATTTATTTAGAATAAACTGTATTTTTTTGCTAGAAATAAACATTTTCAGCTGTCCTTAACCATTAATAGATACCCAGACCTGTAAATTAAGTATCTATAAACCAATTTTTGTGTACTATTTGTCTACAATAAACTATATTTTTGCTAGAAATAAACATTTTAAGCTGTCCTTAGCCATTACGAGATAGCCAGACATGTAAATTAAGCATCTATAAACCCTTTTTTTGCGTACTATTTGTTTAGAATAAACTGTATTTTTTTGCTAGAAATAAACATTTTCAGCTGTCCTTAACCATTAATAGATACCCAGACCTGTAAATTAAGTATCTATAAAACAATTTAAAGTTCTGTTCGAAATTTCTCGTAAAAGGTAAAAAAGTTTTTTTTGATTGCGAATATTTGCCATGAAAATAAAGAGTTCCACTTTAATTCAGAGTTTTCTCAAAGAAGTGAAGAAAATTTTTAAGTTCTCTTCTGAAAATGTCTTAATGGAAAGAAAAAAGTAACAGCTCAATTCTAATTTTCTCCAAAGAAAATAAAAAAAGATGCTTCCACTTCAGTTTTGATTTTTCTCAGTTGTGAAACAAATTTAAAGTTCGGTTCTAAATTTTTCTGTTGAAGATAGAAAAATTCATACTTTGATTGTGAGTATTCTCCATCAAGATAAAAGTTCCACTCTATATCTGAGTCTTCTCAATGAAGGAAAGAAAAGTTCAAGTTATTTTTGAAAATTTCTCAATGAGAAAAGTTACAGATATATTTTAATTTTTTCAAAAATAAAAGGGTTCCTCTTTTCATATCTGAATTTTCTCAAAAAAAAAGTTACAGATCAATTCTAATTTTTTTCCAATGAAAATAAAAATGTTACACTTCAGTTCTGTTTTTTCTCAAACAGGTGAAAAAAATTGAAAGTTATGATCTAAATTTCTCGTAAAAGATAGAAAAAAGTTATACTTTGATTGCAAATATTCGCCATGAAGATAAAGAGTTCCACTTTAATTCTAAGATTTCGCAAAGAAAATAAAAAAGTTACAGTTCGATTCTAATTTTTTCCAAAAGAAAATAAAAAAGGTTCCACTCCAGTTCTTAATGTTCTCAAAGGCATAAAAAATTTAGGTTCTGTTCTAAATTTTTCCATAAAAGATAGAAAAAAGTTATACTTTGATTGTGAAAATTCTTCTTGAAGATAAAAAGTTCCACTTTAATTGCAAGTTTTCTCAACGAAGTGAAGAAAGGTTCAAGTTCTCTTCTGAATTTTCTCAATGAAAAGAAACAAGTTTCAGATCAATTCTATTTGTTCCAGAGAAAATAAAAAGATTCTGCTTCAGTTCTGATTTTTCTCAAAGAGGTGAAAAAAAAATTAAAGTTCTGTTCTAAATTTCTTATTAAAGATAGAAAAACGTTATACTATGATTGTGAATATTCACCATGAAGATAAAGAGTTCCAATTTAATTCTGAGTTTTATCAAAGAAGTGAAGAAAAGTTCAAGTTCTCTTCTGAAGATAAAAAGTTCCACTGTTATTCTGAGTTTTCTCAACGAAGTGAAGAAAAGTTCAAGTTCTCTACTGAATTTTTCTCAATGAAAAGAAACAAGTTTCAGATCAATTCTATTTGTTCCAGAGAAAATAAAAAGATTTCGCTTCAGTTCTGATTTTTCTCAAAGAGAAAATCATTTTTCTCAAAAAAAAATTAAAGTTCTGTTCTAAATTTCTTATTAAAGATAGAAAAGAGTTAAACTATGATTGTGAATATTCACCATGAAGATAAAAAGTTCCACTTTAATTCTGACTTTTCACAAAGAAGTACAAAAATATTCAAGTTCTCTTCTGAATTTTCTTAAAGAAGCGAAAAAAAGTTAGCTCATTTCTGAATTTTACCAAAGAAGAGAAAAAATTCCTCTTCAGTTCTGAATTTTCTCAGATATGAAAAAATTTAAAATATATGTTCTAAATTTCTCCATAGAATATAGAAAAGAAGTTACAGTTGAATTTTGTATATTCTCCATGAAGATAGAAGAAGCTCCACTTTAATTCTGAGTTTCCTCACAGAGGTGAAGAAAAGTACAAGTTCTCTCTTTTGAAGATAAATAGTTCCACTTTTAATTCCGAGTTTTCTCGAAGAAGTGAAGAAAAGTTCAAGTTCTCTTCTGAATTTTCTGAAATAAAAAAAGTTACAGTTCAATTCCGAATTTTTCTATAGAAGTTAGAAAAAATTTATGCTTCGATTCTGAATTTTTCCTCCAAGAAGAGAAACTCTTTAGTTCTAAATTTTCTCAACGAAGTGAAGAAAAGTTCAAGTTCTCTTCTGAATTTTCTCTATGAAAAAGAAATAATTTACAGATCAATTCTAATTTTTTTTCAAGAAATAAAAAGGTTCCATTTCAGCTCTGATTTTTTCCAAGGACATAAAAAATTTAAAGCTCTGCTTTAAATTTTTCCTTAGAAGATAGGAAAAGTTATACTATGATTATGAATATTTTCCATCACGATAATTCTAAATTTTCTCAACAAAGTAAAGAAAAGTTCAAGTTCTCTTCTGAATTTTCTCTATGAAAAATAAATAAGTTACAGATCAATTCTATTTTTTCCAGAGAAAATAAGAAGGTTCCACTTCAGTTTAGATTTTTCTCGAAGAGAGGAAAAATTTAAAGTTCTGTTCCAAATTTTTTGTAGAAGATAGAAAAAGTTATACTTTGATCGTGAATATTTCGCCATAAAGATAAGGAGCTCCACATTAATTCTGAGTTTTCACAAAGAAGTGCAAAAATGTTCAAGTTCTCTTCTGAATTATATTAAAGAAGAGAAAAAAGTTAGCTCAGTTCTGAATTTTACCGAAGAAGAGTTACAGTTCAATCCTAATTTTTTAAAAAAAATATAAAAGCTTCCACTTTGGTTCATAATTTCCAAAGACATAAAAAAATTTAAAGTTCTGTTCTAAATTTTTCCTTAGAAGATAGGACAAGTTATACTACGATTATGAATATTTTCTATGAAGATAAAAAGTTCCACTTTAAATCTAAATTTTCTCAACGAAGTGAAGAAAAGTTCAAGTTCTCTTCTGAATTTTCTCAATGAAAAATAAATAAGTTACAGATCAATTCTGAATTATCTTGAAGAAGAGAAAAAACGTAGGTCAATTCTGAATTTTACCAAAGAAGAGTTACAGTTCAATTCTATTTTTTCCAATTAATTTAAACTAGGTTACGTTCGCAGAAGTAACCTAGTCTAAATTAAATTGAAAAATTAGAATTGAACTGTAACTGTTCTTTGGTAAAACTCAGAATTGAGCTAACTTTTTCTCTTCTTTAAGAAAATTCTGAATTGATCTGTAACTTTTTCTATTGAGAAAATTCAGAAGATTTTTTGAACTTTTCTTCATTTCCTTGAAAAAATTTAGAATTAAAATGTTTCTCTTCTTGGAAGAAAAATTCAGAACCGAAGTATAACTTTTTCTAACTTCTATGGAAAAATTTAGAATTGAACTGTAACTTTTTTATTTCAGAAAATTCAGAAGAGAACTTGAACTTCTCTTCGCTTCTACGAGAAAACTCAGAATTAAAATTGGAACTATTTATCTTCATAAGAGAGAACTTCTACTTTTCTTCACCCTCTCTGAGACGACTCAGAATTGAAGTGGAACTTTTTCTATCTTCATGGAGAATATACAGAATTCAACTGTAACTTCCTTTCTATATTCTATGGAGAAATTTAGAATATAAATTTTCAATTTTTTTCATATCTGAGAAAATTCAGAACTGAAGTGGAACTTTTTTCTCTTTTTTGGTAAAATTCAGAAATGAGCTAACTTTTTTTCTCTTCTTTTAGAAAATTTAGAAGAGAACTTGGAACATTTTTGCACTTCTTTGTGAAAACTCAGAATTGAAGTGGAACTTTTTATCTTCGTGGTGAATATTCACAAGCATAGTATAACTTTTTTCTATCTTCAGAAATTTAACACAAAACTTTAAATTTTTTTTCACCTCTTTGAGAAAAATCAGAATTGAAGCCAAATCTTTTTATTTTCTTTGGAAAAAATAGAATTGATCTGTAACTTGTTTCTTTTCATTGAAAAAATTCAGAAGAGAACTTGAACTTTTCTTCACTTCGTTGAGAAAACTTAAAATTAAAGTGGAACTTTTTATCTTCAAGGAGAACTTGAACTTTTCTTCGCTTCTTTGAGAAAACTCAGAATTAAAGTGGAACTCCTTATCTTCATGGTGAATATTTATCAATCATAGTATAACTTTTTTCTATCTTTAATAAGAAATTTAGAACAGAAGTTAAAATTTTTTTCACCTCTTTGAGAAAAATCAGAATTGAAGCCAAATCTTTTTATTTTCTTTGGAAAAAATAGAATTGATCTGTAACTTATTTCTTTTCATTGAGAAAATTCAGAAGAGAACTTGAACTTTTCTTCACTTCGTTGAGAAAACTTAAAATTAAAGTGGAACTTTTTATCTTCAAGGAGAATATTCACAATCAAAGTATAACTTTTTTCTATCTTCTATGGAAAAATTTAGAACAAAACTTTAGATTTTTTATGTTTTTGAAAAAACTAAGAACTAAAGTGGAACCTTTTTTATTTTCTTTGGAATAATTAGAATTGAACTGCAACTTTTTTCTTTTCTTCGAGAAATCTTAGAATTAAAGTGGAACTCTTTATTTTCATGGTGAATATTCGTATTCAAAGTATAACTTTTTCTATCTGAAGAAAAAACAAAACTGAAGTGTAACACTTTTATTTTCATTGGAAAAAATTAGAATTGATCTGTAACTTTTTTTGTAGAAAATTCAGAAATGAAAAGAGGAACCCTTTTATTTTTGAAAAAAAATAGAATTGATCCGTAACTTTTTTCCTTGAGAAATTTTCAGAAGAGAACCTGAAATTTTCTTTCCTTCATTGAGAAAACTCAGATTTAAAGTGGAACTTTTCATCTTGATGGAGAATATTCACAATCAAAGTACGACTTTTTTCTATCTTCAACAGAAAAATTTAGAACCGAACTTTAAATTTGTTTCACAACTGAGAAAAATCAAAACTGAAGTGGAAGCATATTTTTTTTATTTTCTTTGGAGAAAATTAGAGTTGAACTGTAAGTTTTTTCTTTTCATTGAGAAATTTTCAGAAGACAACTTAAACTTTTCTTTACTTCTTTGAGAAAACTCTGAATAAAAGTGGAACTCATTATCTTCATGGCGAATATTCGCAATCAAAATATAACTTTTTTCTATCTTTTACGAGAAATTTAGAACAAAACTTTAAATTTTTTTATAGATACTTAATTTATAGGTCTGGCTATCTTGTAATGGTCAAGGACAGCTAAAAATGTTGATTTCTAGCAAAAAATATAGTTAATTCTAAATAAATGGTATGCACTCACAAATGTGTTTATAGATACTTAATTGAAGGTCTGGCTAACTCGTAATGGCTAAGGACAACTAAAAATGTTTATTTCTAGCAAAAAATATAGTTTATTCTAAACAAATAGTACGCAAAAATGGGTTTATAGATACTTAATTTACATGTCTGGCTATCTCGTAATGGCTAAGGACAGCTAAAAATGTTTATTTCTAGCAAAAAATATAGTTTATTCTAAACAAATGATACCCAAAAATGGGTTTATAGATCCTTAATTTACAGGTCTGGCTATCTCGTAATGGCTAAGGACTGCTAAAAATGATTATTTCTACCAAACAATATAGTTTATTCTAAACAAATGATACCCAAAAATATGGTTATAGATACTTAATTTAGAGGTCTGGCTATCTCGTAATTGCTAAGGACTCTAAAAATGTTTATTTCTGCCAAAAATTGTATTATACCTTAATATTGTTATTTATTTACATGTTATAAATGCAATTAATCAGGATTTTAAGGGGGCAATATTTCAAATTATATCTTGGATAGGTCCGGGTATGATTTGGAAAACAGACAGAGTTTCTATTAATAGAGAGTAATTATATTTATTTTAAAATTTAAACTTGTTCCCTGCTTTAGCTGAAAGACCTTTTCTATTTGTTAATTTTTGTGTCTCAAGCGCGTCGCTTAGAAACAATGAACTATTCAACGTTTTGTAAAGGATTTTCAAACTGTATCTAGTCCGTAGACATTTAATTTAGCAGATAGGTAAAAAATGTGCTTTCAAAATAGTTGTTTTGACGTGTCTTAATTTTAAAAGTGCTGTTAATTTCTTTTAATAGTGATTTTATTGCTGTATGTTTGCATGAATAGTTGAAGTACCTAAGGTTAGTAAATAGATAAGTCATAATGAGGAAACATTTTAGGCCATGGGGGGACTTTTTAAAAAAAAGGATAACATTCTAAATGACATATTTGATAATGTCAGGCAAAAAGTATCGGAATTGGATGTTCAAAGCACCCACTTGTCTAAGTCTAGAAAGATGAGGTCAGAAATAACGTTCCGATAACTTTTTTCTTTCACATTTTTAACTCTTAATGGAGCCTCAATATTGAAAATTGGGGTTATTCTCAAAAAAAGTTGGAAGGGAAGGAGCATCTAGGAGGTTGAGGAGAGGGGACCCTTGGAGGTTGAGGTCATTGATGCTTGCGGTCCTTGATGGTTCAAATCCATAATCGTCTCACTAATCCAATATTGTGTACTTGTCTATTATAGCGACCAAAGTCGAGAAGTAAAACCATGTCATCTTGATGAGTCTATTACTTTCAACCTTTTTAGCGTTAAGTCACAAATTTCTATCTCTTTTATTATATATTTTATGTTGACAACACTGCTTAAATGGTCCTTGTGTATTATAGAGAACACAGTCGAGAAACACCAAAATAAAAATAATATATATCTCTTAATAGATTTAGCATTCCCTGAGATGCCTTACCTTTTTCGTTTCTTCTTTCAAATCCCCTAAAATGTCAATTAATCTTTGACGTTTCCTTTGTTCTGGCAACTGTGCACAGATTCATTTTAGATTCCTATGAAGCCTTCCAAATTTATAAAACATGTCTCATGGAGAAATTTTGACAACAGATATCTTGCCCCGTCAATTTTCTAACTCCCTGATAAGAATGGTCCAATGTTGAAATTTCCTTATCTGATGATGTCACGTGTCCCGGTCGTTGATCTTGTTCGTACACGGATTCTAGTCTACTGATTGGCTGTCATCTTGTACTGGTAGTATTCTAGCTCATTGGAGGTCAATGATCTTGTACAGTTAGAAATGGTTACCCTTCCCCTACTTCAGAGGCGTGTTAATTGCCCTTCAATCACTTTAAACTATTAAAAAGGGCACTAGCCCTTTGAATTTCCAGTCAAATGAGCCTTTTTTGAAGTTTCTACGACAATGGTTTCTATAAAAACCTTATATGCCCCCAGGGCATAACTTACAACCCTTGCCCTGAGGACTGTGGGGGGAGTGCCCTCCTAAAAGACATAATTTCCAGACCTTTCAACTACGTTGAACAAAATGGCTATCTCAAATTTTGATTGGATGTGTGTGGGGAAATGGTAGACTTGGAAGGGTTGTTAGTTGCCTTCCAATCACTTTTAGCTATAAAAAAGGGCACAAGCCCTTCCAATTTCTAATTTAATGAGCCCTTTTCGACTTTTTACGACAACTCCTTCCATACGAAGTACCCTGGTCTAAAACAAAGAAAGAAAGAAATAATACATTGTACTGTTTTAGTTTGTGTGGTCCAACTATATAGAATTGACTGAATGGTCTTACCATAATTTGTAGACCTTCGACAATAGATCCGGATAAACGACAGAAAGTTAAAAGTCACCACCAACATTCTGAGAAATCTTAGAAAAACAATGTTTTGTGCTGGAGATAGAGATATTCAGATTTAATTAAACTTACATCATAGAAAGTTAGAATTTTTTTTAGCAGAATTTTCTTTTAAAAGCTCTGAGAAGGGTAGTTCCTACAAATATTTTAGCGTACCTGCTTAGAAAAAGTTAAAAATAAGCTCAAACTAAGTATCAATTGAGTAATTTGACAGTTTGGGGAGTTCCCAGTGATGATACCGCTTTTATTGAAAACCTTTTCTACAGAAGGAATATGTTATTTATGCTATTCTTTGCTTAACAATTAGCAGAAGATTATATTTATTCCTTATTTTAAACTAGACTCTCGTTAGCTTTGTTTTGCTCCCGTACAAAACCAAAGTCTTGCTCCCGAAACTCTTTTGTCGAAGAAGCACTATTGCTGCGACACTCCACGTGGCTAAAGCAACGTAAACAAGTTAGAAATAGATTAAAGTTTATAACAAATAAAATGACTAAACTGGTTTTATTTTGTCCAAAAATTTCTGGTCCTTTACGTAGCACAAGTTGGCTCCTTGGATGTCATTTTTCATGTAAAATTTTCTGTTAAAGAATAAAAATTACTACAGTCGACTCTCGCTAGCTCAAAATTCACGGGACCACGATTTTTCTTCGAGCTACGAGTAGTTCGACTTGTGCAGAAATCGAGTTATAGAAGTCATTCTACATGAAATTCGACTTACAAAGATAACGAGTTCGAGTTACAGAGGTACAAAATTGCTAAATTTACTCCCTACAAAGTCATGAATAACTTTATTACTGTATTATAAACTTGACATATCAAGATTTTACTTTCAAATGTCTAGACTTGACTTTCAAATGTCAAGACTTGACTTTCACATTCCAATAATAAATTTAGTTTGTTAGGAAATAGACACCTGAACATTAACAGAATCAGATACAAAAATATGTTAAACAAAATTAATTCATATCAAAGTTTGCACGTTGCAACCTGCATACCGGGGTTTCCACTAACAGAGGTTTGCTGGGAAACTTTCGAGATACAGAGGTAAAATTTGACTTTTGGAGGTAAAGTGAAAATTAAATGACGACTTATCTGCTCAATTTCAAATTATAGTTAATTTTCGGTTATTAATTTTCGGTTAATTTTCGGTTAATTTTCGGTTATTAATTTTCGTTAAATTTTCGGTTAAATTTCGGTAAATTAATTTTTGGTTAATTAAAGTTAATTTTCTGGCCACTTCGACTTACAGAGGCAAAATAAAACCGCAAAATTATTTAGAGTTATGCATGGTTTTGTTTTCGACTTAGAAAGGTTATTCCATGGGGATTGAAAATAACTCAAGATATCGAGGATTTCATGTTATCGAGGCTCGGGTTATCAAGAATCGACTGTATATCTCTGGAAGGCACCGACAGGACTTTTTGCTTACTATTTGACATATAATATTTTTCAGAATAAATTAATTTTCCATAAGAAATAAGTGCCATAGCACAATAAAATAAGGGTAATATATAAGTGCCAAATAAGTGCCATAGCACTACAATTCTGGTGCTATAGCTTTCTGATTTTCTTTTCTAAAAGTCTACAGTACTTGTTACCCTTAGATATGGCATTATCAAAGTTCCAGATTCAAACGCAAGAAGTGTGAAATTACAGCTTTGAAAATAACCTTTTGAAGTTAGTTTGACATAGAGGAAACGAAAGGAAATGCTTGTATACACATTTTAATATTTTAAATCAAAGTAAAGAACAGGTGTTTTCAGCTGGAAGTTTTTGGTAAACAAGAATAAAAATATATAATTAAGTTTTTACACTCCAAGCCCTAAATATATCCGCAGTCTGTTAAGATTTCAGAGAGTCAAACTAACACTCAGTCAAAACTCACTGACACCAACTTTTATGCAAGTGTTAATAATGTTAGGAATAAATTAGTTTGCAAAAAAGGAAAAATAAAGAGAAGTCAAGGTGCTAATAAAAGTGTTTTATGCGTTACATTTGTCATCTTCAACAACGTCCTTGGCAAAAATTTTAAAGACAGAAAGCCAGCCAAACTTTTACAAATTTTTATAACTTCTGGCAACCAAAAAGACCATTAGCACTTGTAAAAATGAGCCAATTATTAATTAATAGCCTTCTGGAAAATTTATACATTCTCAAATCTAAAACTGTCAGTAAGAACTAATACGTCCGTAGTCAAAAAACCTTTTCTGTAAAAAAAAAGTTTACAATTTTTGAAGAATGCATGAAAGGTTCCAAAGTCTTAAACTATTATTGCTAATGTTTAACTCACAATTCTTCTTCTTTTTGCTTGTAAAGCCTTTGCTGAATTTCAAAGCTAAATTACTTCAAAGTTTCAATAATAATGGATAAGTGAAACCGAAATTTAGAAGCTATCCTTCCCCCCCCAAAGCTCGAGAAGGGATGTGTGCCTTAGCAGTCGTGTTCAGGATGGCTGGCTCCCAACCCTTATTGAACTTTCTGGCTGAAGGGTCATGAAACGGAGATCAGGAACGCCGGTAAGGACTGTAAAGTCCAATGCCGTATTCTAGCTATCGAGCTACAATCTTTCCCAGATACCAATCACCTTTTAACGTATTAACCTTACTCGATATTAAATAAAAAAAAACAAGTTTTTTTCTACTGAAAGTAATGAGAAAAATTAAAAATTCAAACGAACAGAAATTATTCCGTATATGAAGGGGATGCCCCCTCCTCAATACCCTTCTCTTCACGCTAGAGTTTTTAAAGTACTTTTAAAAAAGGTTCTGATTCTAATTATACAGCCCTTGTGTTTCAAGGATCGTTCTAAAAGAATTGGGACAAAAGGTCGAACTTCAGCGTAAAGAACGAGATATTGAGGAGAGGCACCCTCCCTCTTACATGGAATAATTTCTGTTCGTTTTAAGTTTTATTTTGTCTCATTACTTTCAGTATAAAATTTAATTTCTGGTCGCTTTTCAATTAATGCCAGGAAATCCACCGTCCCCGTGGAAAATCCTCCCACGAAAAATTCCTCCATAGAAAGCTCCTCCCACGTAAAGGTTTTTCCCCGGGAAATTACCACCGATAATTCCAACTTCACTGCAAATTCCCCCCAGAAAACGTCTCGCTTATGATTCCGCCTAAAAATACTCCTTAACATACATACACTTGAAGACGGACTTGTTTTTCATTTATTTTCTGATTGTTTTTCAGGTCAAGGCGGAATTCCCCTGGGTGAAAATTTGTCCCGTGAATCTCCTCCCTCCCCATGGAAATTTCCCCGTGAAGAATTTCTCCTGGTGATAATTCCTCCATGGAGAATTTCTCACGTGGGAATCTTCCCGCGCAAAAGTCCCCCAGAAAATTTCAACTCTGTAGAAAATTATCCCGGACAATTCCCCCAGAGTGTCTCCATATGTAAAACGGCGTCGCCAACGAAAAAGTAAGACAAATAAAACAAGTTTCGTATATGAATTCTGGCGAATTCCCCCCGTGTAAAATTTCCCCTGAGAAGTTCACCCCCCCCCAGAAGCTTCCATCCCAATGGGGAATTCTCCCTGTAGGAAATACATCCCCTTATACCCCCCCCCCCTGAAAAATTTATATTCTGGGGGGTCTGGGGGGTCATGTTATCCTCAAAGATCTAGTTACTGAATATTCCAACTGCACTGAACAAAATGGTTATTCAAAATTTTGATCAGGCGACTTTGGGAAAAAGGGCTTGGGGGGGGTAGTTACCCTACAATTTTTCGGTCATTTAAAAAGAGCACTATAACTTTTAATTTCCGTTCAAATGAGTCCTCTTAAAAACTTCTAAAATTATTGGATTGACATGATGACCCCTGGGAAGAACAAAGAAAAAAAAAGAAAAAAAGAAACAAATAAACACTCCTCCGTGATTTTTATTTGTGGCAAAAAAAACAAAATTCCACAATTTAATGATGGATGCTTGAAAACTGTTCAGTTTGGTTCTCTGACATGCTGAATCTGATGGTGTAATTTTTAATAAGATACCTTGACTTTTAGAGAAGGTTTCCTCCTTTCTCGAAAATCAGGCAAATTTTCTCAGGCTTTTGATGAGTACCATTAAACTTAATGAATTTTATTCATTTGGAATCAGTGTAGAAAGCCAATTCTTTTGATGTATCTATTGTTACCAAATTCTGTTTTTCAGAGTTTCGGCTGCTATTGGGACGAGTCGCTCCTTACCCACAGTTCGTTACAACAAACTGTTTGACTGTATAAAATAGAAATTTTACTCGGCCAAAAAGGCCGTATCGAGCAAGCAGCTACACAAGATCTCGTTTCGATGGGAGGCAAAACTTCAAAAAAGACAGGAGAAATAGGCAAATTATACAAAAATATAAGGGTTATCGGAACAATCACAACACTATTATGGTTTAGACAGAGAGGCGAGGAAACATAACGTCTAGGTGTCTGCCCAGGGGACTAGAAGCAAGGTTCCACTATATGTCACAAACTCAGTCAAATATAGCATTTATCAGCAGTCTATAATCCTACCGTGACATGTCGACTTTTATTTTTAGGTTTGATTTAGACGAACCATACATTACAATCGATCATTTTTTTTTTTTTTTACCAATTTTAACACATTTTTTTTTACCGATTGAAGTAGTTCAGGAAACCCCTAGAAACATTCATCTTGATTCGGTTTATTATCAAAACGGTTGCAAAAATATTATGATTTGGTAAAGATAAAACGAGATATCGCACCCAGGAGTATCGTGGAAGCATCTGGGCGTGAAGATTATGCCCAGAGCAGTAGATGCAGGGCTTCCACTATCTCTAAATTTTTTGGGATATTCCCGAAAATCTATGTGTCTTCCCGAAAAAAAATTGGTTCCCCGTATCCCCGAAATTTGCCCGAAAATCATTCAATCACGGTGTCCCCCTAGTGACTATCCTTAGCAAACATTACTTTACATACCATAATTTTTCACTACTCTCTTGTTCGTTAATTTTCGTCTCCTGTGTTACTTTGCATAAAAACCAGGCCGATACAATTTAAGTATAGACGGTTCTTTATATTTTCACAAAAGTGTCATTTTCCCAGATTTAGATTAAACCATTTCGAATGCAGTATTCCAAATGCTATAAGATTCTTTTATTTTTGTTATTCGTGGTCAAGACAATCTTGACAAAATTAGCCAAGAATTATGCTTGAAGTTACTTAACGGAACGCTCAGTTGGCTTTTGGGTTATGAAATTGAACTTCTAAAGAAGGAGAATTGTTTTGAAAGCCGAATCATAAGTTTAAATTTTGTTTTCTTTTGCAATTTTTTGTTTTGGACATACTCTATTAATGTTTAATACTTAATGATTGAACGCATAATATATTGAAGGAATTGGTCTTTTTGCCAGGAATTCTTACCATTTAAACTTCTCTTTCTTTCGGTGTGCAAAATTTAAGTTTTTTTTTTTTCATACCACCTTTTATCCTCAATTCACACAGCACTCCCCTGACAATTATTATTCTTCTCCCTTCACCTGTGTAATATTTTCAGTGGGCGTAATATTTTAAACTGCAGTTTTAGGATTTTTTTTTTACGGTCTTGCAAAGCTGACCGTAAAAACTGACTTGCAATGCTGTAATTTCCATTACAGCTTAAAGTAAAAATTTGGTTATTAGGCTCATATTGTTTCCTTGTTTCAAGTTTTATCTTATTTTTGGACTTATTTGGGACGAACTGTTGATTAAAAATGCCAAACGTAACCTTACCTAACTTAGGTACCTTTTCTTTGCCCCTTCAACCCCCAAAAAAATAAAGTTTAAACATTTTTCACGGAGTGAGCAATACCTCACAAAGCAGCAGAAACCTGTTCTTCATTAGGATTTCATTAGATTCTAGATGCTGGCCTTCACGTGTTTACTGGATTCTTAACAAGTACCCTGGTTTTTTCCGTGGAGGGATTTTCCGGGGGGGGGGGTAAACACCTAAAACCTTAGAATCAGTTTGAAAAACTAATTAATTGTCAAGTGTCGTCAAAATTTCCTTTTTAATTTAAGTTTAAATTTACTTGTTTAATTTAGTTCTTGTTTGTTTTAAGTTTTAATGTTGCCCCATGCCTATAGGTTGAATTTTGTCTGTTTAAAAATTAAATAAAAAAAACAAGTTTTTTAAACTGAAAGTAAGGAGCGACATTAAAACTTAAAACGAACAGAAATTATTCCGTATATGAAAGGGGCTGTCCCCTCCTCAACGCCTCGCTCTTTATTCCGTATATGAAAGGGGCTGTCCCCTCCTCAACGCCTCGCTCTTTACGCTAAAGTTTTTTATTGTTTAAAAAAAAAAATTGTGAGACAGAGTCAAACTTTAGCGTAAAGAGCGAGGCGTTGAGGAGGGGACAGCCCCTTTCATATACGGAATAAAGAGCGAGGCGTTGAGGAGGGGACAGCCCCTTTCATATACGGAATAATTTCTGTTCGTTTTAAGTTTTAATGTCGCTCCTTACTTTCAGTTTAAAAAACTTGTTTTTTTTATTTAATTTCTGATCGTTTTTTAGTTAATGCAGCTTTTATTTTGGCTCGCCGTCATTGAATAAGTAAACAAAATTTGCATAAAAATTTTACTTTTCTTTTGCTAAATGGCTGTCTCTAAATTTGGTTCTGACGTAATTTACAAATTAACTTACGTAACGACTGTTGTCTGTTGACTGTTGACTGCTGACCCAATAACCAATAAATAATGCTGGCAAGTCCGGCGCCCCCTTCATGGCGATTTCCCTTCCCCCATGAAAACTTCCTTCATGAACAGATCCTCCAACATAACCCCCGACCCACCCTTCCCTCCCACTAGCAGAAAAAAAACCTCCTGAAAACTTCTGTATACTTCCGAATAACCAATACTATATGTTAACATTGGGTAAAGTTCATATCTTTTAGCCCTCCCTCTGGGTACTTTGGGGGATTAAGTCATCCCAAAAGACATATTTATCATATTTTCGACCATGCTGAACAAAATGGCTATCTCAAAATTTTGATCGGGTGACTTTGGTAACAAAATAAGCGTGGGAGGGGGCCTAGTTGCCCTCCATTTTTTTTGGTCACTTAAAAAGGGCACTAGAACTTTTAATTTCCGTTCCAATGAGCCCTCTCACGATATTCTAGGACCACTGGGTCGATACGATCACCCCTGGGAAAAAAAACAAACAAATAAACAAACAAACAAACAAACAAATAAACACGCATCCGTGATCTTTCTTCTGGCAAAAAATGCAAAAATCCACATTTTTGTAGATAGGAGCTTGAAACCTCTACAGTAGGGTTCTCTGATACGCTGAATATGATGGTGTGATTTTCATTAAGGTTCTATAACTTTTAGGGGGTCTTTCCCCCTTTTTTTGAAAATCAGCCAAATTTTCTCAGTCGCGTAACTTTTGATGGGTAGCTCTAAACTTGATGAAAGTTATATATTTGAAATCAGCATTGAAATCTGATTCTTTTGATATATCTATTGGTATCAAAAACCCGTTTTCTAGAGTTTCGGTTACCATTGAGCCGGGTCGCTCCTTACTTACAGTTCGTTACCACGAACTGTTTGATTTACCTATCTAGAAACCGCAAACAATATTGGTTTTTATTATCATTAATGAATTTCTGAGATTAATGACTTAATGAAAAACTGCTACTGGTATTAACAGTTCACATGTGTTCACTATTTTTCTTAAACAATTTTGTAGTTTTCGCCGCAATATCAGCAATGGGAAGGCGTCATAACATCAAACCGTCAGGAGCTGGAACGTCAGGAACAGTACAAAATCCGTCAAAAGATCGACAAAAAAATCCGTCAGAGCCACTAACCGTCATAGCTTCTAAAATTTTAAACTTTAGTTTTTTGGGGTTTAGGGGAGAAAACGTACCTAGGCTAGGTTAGGTATTTAATATATGCTATGCTTTACACCCACCCCCTGGATGTGTAAATATATAGCCGAAATTTGTTTCTAAACTATTATATGCTTATTACTATTATATAAACTTATAATTTTTTTTAGATGTTATGACGGTTAGTTGTTCTGACGGTTCGATGTTATGACGTTTCGTGCTTGTGACGGTTCGTCGAAATGGTAGCACCCCATCAGCAATAAGTGTTTTCAGCTGTGGTTTCCAATCCCGTGCTCCGGCTCTAAAACCTGCTCTGTAAAAGGAATATTTACTACGGGGATCCAAGCCCTACTTGAGCCTGAAAACGAAGCTAAAACCAATTTTGGCTCCCCAATTTTCGCAAAAAAGATTCCATTTCGGTTTTTCCCCGAAAATTCTCCGAATCCTGAAGACTTGTCCCTGAAAACTCCCCGAATTTTAAGACTTGTGCCCGAATTTTAAGATTCGAGAGTGGAAGCCCTGAGTAGATGCAAGGTGTTGACAGAAATATAAGCTACCAAGGTTCCACTGTATGTGACAAACTGTGTCAAACATAATATACTTCATAGTCCGGGCGCCAAGTGAAGCTATCTTGCTTATTTCCAGAAGTAAATGTTGTGTAGGGTACAAATTTTCTGAGTGCATAGGTTTGTAGAATCAATATCAGTGATTCTGATTTGCTCGGGTCCAGCTTTCCAGAGGGACGCCATCATAGAAAGAACATGCTAAGAAATATACAGATTTTTCGATGTTTTCGAATGATAAGAATCGAAACATAGCCAATAACTTTGAGGCTAGGCAGCACTCGTGCAGCAAAAAAGTCTCATATTTACAGAAGAAAAAATAAATAAAATCTAAATTTAGACTTTTTGGATATTTTCCAAGGTAAAGCTTTGTTAAATACTTCTGACCTACTTCTGACAGAGATTAATGTTAGGCCTATATTTTGATTTCAGCGGTCTGAAAAATATATTTGATATCAGCAGTCAAAAATTCAAACACGCATTTCACGTTTTTTTTCAGCTTCAGTTTGACGAACCAAACATTATTCAATTATTTCTTCCTTTCGATTGGGCAAGTTTACACAATCCATGTGCATGTCCCCTCAGATTTTTACCAATAATCAAACATGCTATATTTTTCAAAGTTTAAGTTCGGCGAGACATGTATTAATATTCATTCTTTTTTTTATTGAGTTGGTTCAAGAAATCCATGGATGTATTCATTTTGACTCGTTTTCAATACGATTAAATAAAAAAAAAACGAGTTTTTTTCAACTGAAAGTAGGGAACAACATTAAAACTTAAAACGAACAGAAATTATTACGTATGTGAAGGTTACCCCCTCTTCAACAACTCGCTCTTTACGCTAATGTTTTTTAGTACTTTAAAAAAAAAACTTCTTATTGTTCTAATTAAACAACCCTAAAGTTTCAGGAGTCGTTCTTAAAGAATTGGGACAAAATTCAAACATTAGCGTAAAGAGCGAGGCGTTAAAGAGTGGGCAATCCCCTTCATATAGGTGATAATTTTCGTTCGTGTTAAGTTTTAATATTGCTCCTTACTTTCAATTGGAAAAAAAAAAGTTTTTTTTCATGCCTTTTTCAAGAACCCCTGAATCACAAAGACCGGTTAATTAGAATAGATAGTTCTTTTGAAAGCAATAAAAAAACCTTTAGTGTAAACAGCGACGTACTGACTTGAGGGTGAACCCCCTCATATACGCAATAATTTTTGTTCGTTTTAAGTTTTAAAACTTTTTTTTATTTAATTTCTGATCGTTTTTTAAATAATGTCAAGAAATCTGGCCCATCTCCACGGAGAAATCCCCCTTCCACGGAAATATCCTCTAAACAACTCTATCCCGGTAAAAATTTACCCAGGACAATTACCCTTAACAACTCCACGCGTAAAATTGAAATGGAAAAAAGAAAGCAAGACATGCAAAGAGAATTATGTATAGGAATTCTGGCAAATTCCCCCAGCGTAAAATTTTTCCTGACAAGTTCAGCCTCCGGAAACTTCCCTCCTCATCGAAAGTTTCCCCTTGAAAAAACACCCAGCAGAAAATTCGTCCTCCCCACCCGAAAATGTATGTATACTTCACAATAACAAATACTATGCGTAAACAATGGGAAAATTTTATAACTTAAAGACCTTTCCCCTGGGGCCGTGGGGGGTCATGTTATATTCAAACTTATAGTTATTAAGCCTTTCAACACTGATGAACAAAATGGCTATCTCAAAATTTTGATCGGCCGATTTTGGCGAAAAAGGGTCGGGGGGGGGGAATGTGGTTCAATACCGCTCTCTAGGGCTATAATGAAAGACAGGTTGAGGTGGCTAGGGCACGTTGTACGGATGAAGGATGACATATTGCCGAAGATTGTTCTTTTCGGCCAACCATCTTGGGCTAAACGGAAAGCAGGTCGTCCCCGTCTGGGGTGGGAGGACGTCATAAAGAAAGATTTAAAGGAAATGGAAACTTCGTGGGCGGGTGTAAAAAGGGAGGCTTTAGATAGATTGGGGTGGAGGAGGAGCGTGCGTAGCTGTGTTGGCCTCAGGCGGCTTGGTGCTGCGGTGAGTTGTTAGTAGTAGTAGTCATTTTGTAAGGTTTGAGTTAGAACTAAGATGAATTGCTATTTATTCTTCTTTATCGATGAAGAAAATTTTAGAAATTCCATTTGATGCCGAATCAAAACTTAATTTGTGTCTTTAAATTTCAAATTACATACTTCAAACTGCATTTGCTTAGAACAGACCTTCTGTAAAACTTGGTGGTAGGATGTCGAATGGCCAAGATACCCACTGTGTTTAAAAAATATTGGAAAATACCCATGAGTCTCAACCTTTAAAGGCTCTATATTGAATAAGTAAAGCTGAAATGACACCATTTTTATTAATTTTCGAAAACTCGAAACTTTCAAAACTTCTAATTGATCTGTAACGAGGATTAGTTTTTAAGTATTCTTGAAATTCAATCTGTCAATTAAAGAATAGATTCAATAGTTTCTTTATGAGTCCAATAAAAAGTTGACTTCAACTTCTTCCGAATTCAATTTCCCCTTTTCTGTGGAACAGCTGTGTAAACAACAAATCTTTCCACAAAAAAATTCTTTTTTCTCTCTACTCTTGTCAAGTCGTAACTAATAGTTTAAACATAGAAAAAGAATTTGTTTTATTTACTTACAATAAGTCAATTCAAAAAGGGACAAGCCGAAAAAAGTGTTAATTACCCAGTCTATAGCGTAACGACAACAGATGAAAAAGGGGGAAAATCATAAAAAATTACCCCAACAAAACAAAAGATGTACAGGTGCCCGACATCAGGTTTACCCTTACCCGAGAAAACTATCAACAATGTAACCAGGGTTGCCACCAAGGTTACGTTCGTACCGTTTTTGGTACGTTTTAAATAAAACGGTACGTTTTACGTTACGGTCCTAAAAACGTTACATTTTTGTTACGTTTTTGAATTTATGTTACAATTAAGTTACGCTTTTGAATAATGAGGAAGTTTCACATTTTCAGAGTAATCTATTTTTTCTCCCGTGAAAAAATCCGCTTTTCCCATTCTAATTACACTGACATGAGTATCGCCATTTTTCCACATCGCGGTCATTTAATCTTATCAAACGATCACTCAGTTATTAGGATGAGACAATACCCACTTCGCAGAAAAAATCCGCTGTTCCCATTCTAATTACACTGACATGAGTATCGACATTTTTTCACATCGCGGTCATTTAATCTTATCAAACAATCACTCAGTTATTAGGATGAGACAATACCCACTTCGCTTACTAGCATAGTAAGTTAAGATAACATTCTCTCTCATGAGCATACACTTATCATTTGTTTAGTGACAAATGACAATAGTCAGTTAGTCACTTCACGTACTTTCAATTTCATCAGTTGACTTTGAATCTTGTTCCTTCAACAGTCATACTAAAATTATATGGAGAAGGAGCTAGTTTCATTAGTTAATGCTAATGAAATAAAACAAAATATGATGAAAATATAAAAATTTAGAACCAAATTTGGGCTATATATTTGCACATTACGGGGGGGGGGGTAAAGCATAGTATATATTAAATACGTAACCTAATCTAGGTAACCCCCCCCATAAACCCCAAAAAACAAAAGTTTAAATATTTTAAACGCAATGACAAACCACACTTTCCGATCCAATTCTCTACTGACTGATACTCGTTTGACTAGTTTCCTTTAGCATTTATCTTGCGTGTGTATCAGGTAATTGACTAGTACCGATGATATACGGATTATTCTTTCCGTAATAACCTCACCCCCCCCCTTCTGATTGGTTTGACATAATATCAGGTTATATACAAAAGTTGCTCTTTTTATATGGGATTATGAACAGCTGGTATTGACAAAATATATGAAACTGTAAAAATGAGCCATTTTTCGGCTATATCGAAGCATTGAGGGGGGGGGGTTACTTGAGTTGGAATTTTCGATTTTATGCTAAAACTTTTTCCAAATATCATGGCCACTTTTTTGACATTATACCCCCCTCCCCATCTGCGGTCACATATATAACTGTATAAATACATTTCATCGTTGTGTCAAATCTTGTGAGGACATTCTTTCTTGTTACATTCTTTCGTGTTCTTTCATATTGTAAAGTAAGAATTTTATTGGTTGATTTTTTTAATATATTCCTAGGGCTATATCCCGGACCATCAGGGGGGTGGGTGTATTTTCAGAAAAGAGGGCATGATATTTGGAAATAGTATAAAATTAATAATTTAATGGTACAGCTTGTGTGTTTAACATGTTTTCTTCAGAAAAGGACAATCACTAAATATTTGGCTTTAGAAAACGACAACTAGACTAATGCCCATTTTTATGAAAAAAGATAACAGTCTTGTAGCCTATCTGTATAGGGTAGGCTTACAGTTTACTTAAAAACTGATTCATAGGGACCACGCAGACTGGACTGGGGCCCCAACACCCTGAAAACGTAAATTTCTCGGCATTTCTTTATTAAATTATAGGTTTTTTATTATCCCCCTTAATTTTAATTAAATCATTCCCAGTTCATTTTTATTAACTCACTGATCTTTTTGTTCCATCTTCCTTTTATTTCTTTGTCACACAATTTAATTTTTAATTTGTGAACTATTTTTCAACCAATTCCGAATGTTCAGTTACTTCCCACTTTTATCAGTATAGCATAACGGTAAGAGCACATCCCGAGGCTGTGTTAACTTAGGTTGTAATCTTGGATGAGATATTATATTTTTTTAAATTGGAAAATTAAAAATTTAAAAATATTAAATATAAGTGAAAATTTGGGGCAAAAAATCGATTCATTTTTGCATAATTTGATCTTTTTTATTTGTTTTCCTCAACTCATCGACTTTTTCCGTTTATGCAGTTAAAATCTAGATAAGTTTGGTGTTTATGCTATGTAAAACCCAAAGCTTTTTGTGCCCCTCTTGTTCGCTTATAATCATACATTCTTGAGAAAAAAAAAAATTCTCTACTTTTTAGTTCATTTTGAAAATGAGTTTAATTTCTTTTTTATTGTTTGACCTCTTTCCCTAAAAATTCTTTGTATGTGTACCTGGACTTGTGAGACCCATCAAAACAGCTTTAGGGTAACATTCTTGGGGTTGAATTGTGTGAACTCTTCTTTCATTTCTGACTTTCTTTTGGTTGGGAGTTACGATTCAAATTACAAACGGAAAAAATCATGTTATGCAAAATAACTGTTGTTTCGTATAGGAACTGAAGACAACGATTGAAATATTTTTTGTTAGATATAATAAAAACAAAACAAATCTCTGTCACTCGGAATGCTTAAATCTTCAGGTTGGAACGATGCAAATTTAAAGCTAGAGGAGGTGAGACTGAGACTGAGCCAATCTAAAATATTAGACGGGAAGGGAGCGATTAAAATGATTTTTTGGGTCTTTTTAAGAAGCTAGATTTATTAAGATCGTTTCTATTGAAATTTAACAATAAAAAAAATCTAGTTGGTTTTCTTCTTTTCTTCCTAACTCTAAAGTGTCATGTGTTTATTGATTTGCCTTTTATTTTTGACGTATTACTCATCAACTTTTGGTTTAAAACACCAATCATGGCAATTAAAAACAACAACAACAAGATAAGCAAAATAGTAGCCTGGGGTTTTATACACGCATCGGGGGGGGGGGGGGTGTTTCTGTTGTGCAGGTAAACTGGAAGCAGCACTTACAGTTCAATAAATAGGAATTTCCTGAAGGTAAAGAAGCATGAATTGTTATTATTGTATACTTTTTAGGCACCTTTTAAAAGTTAGAGGGAGGATTTTTAATGAGATTACGTAAAAATATATTTTTCAAATTATACAGGCAACAAATGTTCCATCCCCCCTTTAAGTACCGCTCTTGATAGCGAAATTAAGGCCCCCTACCTTGAAAAGAGACTTTCCTATCAAAAGTTACGAAAAAGTTACGTTTTTAAGAGTTGGACGTTACGAAATTTTTTGATATGGTGGCAACCCTGAATGTAACTACTGTAAAGCAAAGTACAATTTCGAATTTAAAAATAAACAAAGTTTGACATAAAGTTAACTAGAATTTAGGGCATAGTTTTCTATATCGTTCTAAATACACGGACCACAAATATTTTTATCTAGATTGCCATAAAGTAGATGCCATTGACAAAATATCTACCGGCATCCAAAAAACTGGTAAGTTTAGGATTTCATAAAAAAAATAACATTGCGTTTCAGTGATAGGTAGCATATCAACAAGAGTCCTGATAAAAATATAGCCTCCATGGAAGTGACAGGTACGTTATGTAAATAAACTCATCCAGATTATAGAAAGAATCAGTAACAACACAGACTTAGTAAATCTTTTTTTCAAATTACCAATCTGATTCTCAGTTTTTTAGAGAGGGTTCTGTTCAAAATTTTGATTTTTTTCCTTATGGAAGTGATTATCAGTCACTATTAATTAATTCATTTATTGATTATTAATCATTGATTTATTTTTAATTTCCTAATCTATAAGCAATGAAGACTAGAAATTTGCACGGATTTTGAAACACGTTTATACAACTTGACAATTTTGACCCTGAAAAAGCGAATAATGGCAAGCAGATCTGTATATGGCATCACTGTATTTCTTGCGGCTATTAGTTTTTTCTGTCTAGCTTCAATACGCATGATTTGCCCAACCCTGTTAATTGGCAACCATCAAAACAAGGATAAAAGGATAAGGATCCTCTCCAGCTATTCATAGGGCATCGAATCGATGTTTTAGTTGCCGGGCTTTTATTTTACAGGGACAGGCCTGTAGCTCATCCTTGCGACAGCAGGAATTGAACCCCAGGCCCTGTACTGTAAACCTGAACATTATTCCACTGTGCTACTTCAAGATAATCTTATATTAGTGTATTATAAATCTTAAAGATAAAAATATTTGATCAGCAATGGGGCAGTTTCAAATGTGCTTAGAAAAGATAAACGCCTAGAAAAGAGAAACAATTGAAACATCAAAATGTAATTTGACCAGTTTTTCCAAAGTTGCTTCTGAGAAGCCACCAAACCCACTCCCAAGGTGGGTTAGAAACTTAAATAATGGTGACTCCAAAGGTTCTGAATGTTTTGAAAGATGGCCAAATAGCCAAACCGAATAAAAAAAAAATGGAGCACAAAACAAACAGTTGGAGGCATTGTGAAGATAGAAAAACCGATTAAAATTAAACGGAGTGTTTTCAAGACTTGGAGATATTATCAATGTTCAGAGGTGACCAAATAGTCAAACCGAATAAAAAAAACGGAGCATAAAAGAAACAGTTGGAGATATTGTGAAGATAGAAAAACCTATTAAGAAAAGAGGAGTGTTTTCAAAGACTTGGAGATATTGTCAATAGCAAAAAAGATTCCAAAGCTTTTGAAATGTTGAGAGGTGATCAAATAGCCAAACCAAATAAAAAACGGAGCATAAAAGAAACAGTCGGAGATATTGTGAAGATAGAAAGACCGATTAAAAAGAAAACGGAGTGTTTTCAAAGACTTGGAGATATTGTCAATAGCAACAAGGATTCCAAAGGTTTTGAAATGTTGAGAGGTGACCAAATAGCCAAACCGAATAAAAAAAAGGAGCATAAAAGAAACAGTAGGAGATATTGTGAAGATAGGAAAACCGATTTAAAAAACGGAGTGATTTCAAAGACTTGGAGATATTGTCAATGGCAACAAAGATTCCAATCGTTTTTGAAGTGTTGAGAGGTGACCAGTAGCCAAACCGAATAAAAAAACAGAGCATAAAAGAAACAGTTGGAGATATTGTGAAGATAGAAAAACCGGTTAAAAAAAAGGAGTGTTTTCAAAGACTTGGAGATATTGTTAATAGCAACAAGGATTCTAAAGGTTTTGAAATACTGTGAGGTGACTAAATAGCCAAACCGAATAAAAAAAATGGAGCATAAAAGAAACAGTTGGGGATATTGTGAAGATAGAAAAACCGATTAAAAAAACGGAGTTTTTCAAAGATTTGGAGATATTGTCAATAGCAACAAGAATTCCAAAGGTTTTGAAATGTTGAGAGGTGACCAAATAGCAAAACCGAATAAAAAAAAGGAGCATAAAAGAAACAGTAGGAGATATTGTGAAGATAGGAAAACCGATTTAAAAAACGGAGTGTTTTCAAAGACTTGGAGATATTGTCAAAAGCAACAAAGATTCCAAAGGTTTTGAGATGTTGAGAGGTGACCAAATAGCCTAACCGAATAAAAAACATAAAAAATAGACTTAGGGATATTGTCAAGGTGGAAAGAAAGGACGACAAAAAGTTCCGTAGCCGTGATTTTTAGCATAAATTACGAATCAAATAAGGTGACTAACTATTTCAGGACTGGTGGCCCAAGTTGTTACCCTCAGAAGATGCCAAGAAAGGCAAAATTTGCGAAAAAATGGTGAAAATATGGTTTAAAGTGTTACAGAACAAAATGTTCATTCATTCACTTGAAGTTATAATTTTTTTGGACAGATGATGCTAAACTACCTGTTTTTAATATTTTTTGGATCAGTGTTTTCTGTTAAAAGTTGATGTTATTAGCCTGTTAAATTACTTTAACATACAAGTGTCAGGAACAATCTTATTTCAAAGTCCAGAAAAAATACCATGTTTTTATTGAAAGGCGAATATCCATCGCTTTTTTCTTCCTCTCTCTTTCACTCTATTTTAGAGTTGATTTTTTAAAACCAATTTTTATTTTTTTTGCTTACAATTACAATTTTTTTAAATTTTTTTTCTTAATATCTTGGATTGAGACTCAATAATTAACCAGCCTAATGTCAGGCTTCATTGAGGTTTATGTTTACCATGCAGATTTTAGGCTGTTTTTATTTAAACCGCGTACCGTCTTCAAGTTCCAACAAATGACGACAGTTTTGGCATTATTCGATAGCTGACATTGAGCTTTATGGATTCACTGGATTATATTTTTGAAATCTGTTTCAGATTTTTTTTTTTAAGTAAAGTGCAACATTTCAGACAGGATAGACAATGGGATACAGGAGGTAAGGTTAATTTAAATATATAGAATGAAAAATTACGGGTTCTTTTTTTCAACTCTCTTTGCTTAGAGTATCAATATAATGAATATTCGCAAAAATTTTTGATTTTTTATTAGGAACTGAACAATAATCTTTTCCGGGAATCTTGAATCTTGTTTAATGAACAACTAGATGTTTTTCTTTACTTTAAAGTGAAAGTAAAAATTTTTAGACAATATTCGTTTTGAGCAATAAAAAATATTCCAGGCATATGTGACTCCATGCCTGTTTTTCCTTAAAAAAAACTGACATTGCTGAATTTTTACAACTTTTATGTTTAAATATACAAAACAAAATATGGAATATCTTTGATCGTTGTTTGTCTTTTTCTGTTTTCTTAACTATTTCTTTGAGTTGTTTTTCTTATTCATTTTTTTATTATCTCTTAAGTATTTTCTTTAAGGTATTTTTTTAACTAAAACATCCAATTAGTGTCATTTCTGTTCTGACACAAAAGACATAATAGATGTTTCTTAAAAGGCACTAATTCAAACATATTTGAGGCCAACATATTCTTTTTCTTTGCTTTGAGTGATAAATTAACAACTAAGAATTTTTAATCATATAACCAATTTGTACATACTTCTACTATTATCAAGCCACGTGTCTTTCTATTTTCTTCTCTATTGGCTATTGGTTATACAATATATTGGTTCTATAAGGTTATTTTACTTTTTATGTGGAATATATCCTTTATATAATATTTTTTCTGAATTCCTGTCAAGTCGTCAGCACTAACACTTAGCATATAACTCTGATGAGGATTGACTGGGTATAAAAGGTGCGAGCTCTTATGATGTTGTGAGACAGTTTTGGGTCTCTTCTCGACCATAGGCTCCTTTCTCCCACCTTATCCTTGACAAAAAATCCTGATTATGTTGCCTCAAGGTATCAGGGTTTACCTTTCACAAGCTATACTAACCAAAACCATGACCACTAACAGCACTCAAGTGCAAACTTGAGGAGTGGCGTCCCTTGAGAAAATTATAGTCTAGTAAACAACAGTAGCTGGTATTTACTCCCTCTGAAAAGACCCCCCAGAAATTACCCTTCGTGTAAAATCCCCCCTCAGAAAATCCCTCTGGGAAAATATCCCCACCTCCCCAAAAAGAGCTCTCAATTAGAACTCTCAGTTTCTGACCTATCGAGCACACTCCGAAGTGCGACCATGATGTGGAGGTGTGGATGGGGAAATGGCAGCCCCCCTTCTATACGGAATTTATTCTGCTTATTTTGGGGTTTAATGTTACTGTTTACTTTCATAGTAGTAGTAACCTATCTAGTACTTTCAACCCTACATTCAACCCTACAAGAATATGGTCAAAAGTGTAATAGATTGAAAACCTACATGAAAATATACACTGGAATTGCGCAAGAAAAACCCATGGCTATGTCATTAAACTTACACGTGAACATTCTAAAAGTTGGCAAGGTTTTTGTTTTTGATAAGAATTGCACAATGAATGTACCGTTTGACGTGGGCATTTTTTAGGAGCCAATCAGAGGCAGCGATGCTTGTTCAATATACGATAACTTGATTTGCGGTTGGGATTTGAATAAAAGGAATGGTTTTCACTACAATTCATATTAGTAAGAGAATTGAATTCAGAGAGAATAGTTTATTTGAGAGGATATTAGTAGAGAAAAAATGAGTGGTGCATTTACATTATTGGAGATTAATGATGGAGCCGACAGCAGCAGCAACGATATACGAGTACCCAATGTGGCTGTGGAAATAACCGCTGGCTGTAGACTATGCCTTGAATGGGACAATATGTATGCTAGATACGTGATATCATTAAGCAAGTTTAAACAGGAGGAGCAACTATGTTTTGCTGGAAAAGTGAATATTCTCCATATAAATAAACTTCGGTCAGCATTAGATGTCCTATCGAAATATATTGATGAGAACAAAATGCATCAGTGAATATTATTATTATTATTGTAATTATGTTCAATAAAATTGTTTCTAAATCAAAGGTATTTTTCTTTCTATAGTAGACTAGCGTATATTTTTTAGAGTACAAAAAGAAATTCTGGTTAGTCAGTAGTTGGTTGTGAGAGAGTTAGGACTCTAAAAAATGGATAGATATGAGAAAGAGCGAATCATGAGGAATCTAGTGTTTATGGAAAAACGTTTGATTCTAGATGACGATTTTCTAGAGTTGTCTATTCAAAGGAAGATATTTTCTCGGGGAATGCTTGTGGATATAATGAAAACTGATTCTCCATCATTAGACTATTGTATGAAGCTTCTACGCCGTGATTCAAATGCATTCGCACAATTTATTGATATATTGATCACGACACGGCAAAATAATATTGTGGATATGCTTTTAAACATTAGTTTAGAAATTTAGGACTTTTTTTTCATGAGAAAGATGGTGCTCAAGGATGATTTACTCCTCTCTTTCTCTATCTCAGACAATTTTTGTTGTTGCTAGCTCAGTTTCATTGTGGCAGTGAGAGTGTCAACACATGAAAAAATGTTACATACATGTCCGCTATGTACGTACACACGAGCAGTTGGTCATCATGTGAGAATTGTACAATGATTGATGAGTATGATGAAAAGTGTAGATTATGCAACCCGTGTAAATTGCATAGAGGATATGCTGTACAAATTAAAGATTGTAATTCCTGTCTTGAAGAGGTGTGTGACTCTCATCCTAGAGGCCACCTATGCTCCAATTGCCATTATGATAAATGTAATCAGTGGGAGAATACATATCCCGGTATGATTGGAAAGAATCCTAAGTGTGATTTTAGTTTATTGCTACGAGATTGGTATCGTCGTGGTTTTAGATTGTTCTGGGAGGAAGAGCCGGGTCAGTGATTCAACTGTTGGAACAGCAAAAGAATATGGTTTCTACGTCATCGTTGTGAAGACAATGGGTGTTATGATTATAAGCCCACTGATTTTTATTTGGCTGTGACGGAATGTGATTAGACACTTGAGGACACTGTTTGTGAAATTGGTTCAAATAAGCAAATTGAAACATGTGAATTCTATAGAATGAATGAGAATAGTATCATTGACTATACAAAGAGATATGACAAGAGTGAAGTCACACTCTATTGTAGAAAATGTGACCCTGACATTGCAGTACATCAGGATCAGTACACTGTGAATTCAGATAATCTACCTGCACTAGTTGTTGTCGACAAATACCTATACCTAGTAGAAGATGAAATCTAAAGAGTAGAAAAGTCGTTTTATCATGTATATAAATTTTTATCATTTATTAATAAACAATTTCACATACATTTTTAGAACATTTTATTCGTAGGGCACTAAAATCAATATTAAATACGCTTGTAAGTATATTTTCCAGTCGTTCAATCGAGGTAAGTCAACGTAGATGTTGAGAAACTGCTTGTAGGTGTAGCCACGACATCTGAACATGAAAAAGAGTAGTGCATGAAAGCCACATGTCTTAGTCGTTAAATCTTGTACTCTTCGTTGATTTTGAATAATGGTTTTCCCACTGCTTTCAATAAAGTTGCTGATGTATGGCGTGTAGAATTTATACGATAGGCCAAGAGGATCAAAAAATTCAATATTCTTCGCTGTCTGAAAGATGCATAGCCAATGGCCGGTCTTCAAAGTCAATGGACTGCTATTAACAATGATTAAGGTATTGTTAACACTTGGAATTTTTTCAATGAAGTCCGAAGGTATGCAATAGGACTTGTACTGGGACATGTATGGATACATACTAAATACGTTGATTATTTGGTTTGTGTTCATGGTGCTAGGTCTAGTAGAACACTGCCGTCGGGTGTCATTTCCCAATAGGTTTCAAATTAACTCAATGATATTAGCGTGATACTCTCAGTCAAAGCATCGGCAAATGTACACTCTAAACGTACATTCCCTGTTCGTACTATGCTCATATCCTGAGTCCCCGACAAGTTCAAAACAATTACCCCATGATTTTTTGAAAACATTGAATCGGTTATTCCATTTTCAAATAGTTGAGAGTCATGATCTAGGAATTGCATGGTCAACTCGTACAGAGTTCTATAGAATTTTTTGTCAAAAGATAGAGTGTACAGTGGAATACCATTCACTCTGCACACAAGGCTAGATAGACCGAAAAAATTAAAATCATGGGGGGATTCAGTCCAGGATCCAACGGCACTGCCACTCTTTACAAAGGCCAAAGCCAATTTTGATGGGATTTCTCCATTGATAAATGATGAATAGCTATAGCTACGAGAGCCGGTGGCAATGTGACGTTGATTGGTGATCGTATGGGGGACAAGAAGTTTAATGTTGATACCATTGGCTCTTAGCTTTTCCGCTGCCAATGCAACAGAGCTCATAACCTGTTGTTTTCGGACGTGGAGAATTGCCGATGTGATAATGACATTTGCATCGGGTGCTGCAGGAAGTGTTTTTCTCAAAATGAAATTTGATGGGGCCAGTTGTAACTTTATGTCAATCTTGACATTTGGGGGTAGCCATTGGGATATATTGAATATCTCATGATTTAATTTTCCAACCAGATGATACTCCTGGGTCACTGCAGTAGTCAACTCGCCGTCAGTATCAACACCTGATCGATATTCATAGCCCAATGATTGTCCTCTCAACTCCTTGTATGCCTTTGGTTTCATCATCATAAATTGTATGTAGCTTGCATAGTTGGATAAATTACTGCTAGTGCTCACCAATGTTCCATTAATAAATACATTAATTTGTTTGAATAGGTTGTGTAGAATACAGTTCTCGTAGGAGAGACCATCGGCAGCACTTGAAGTATTATTTGATGACTTTTTCTTCACCACAACATTTAAATCAATAAATGTTGATGACAAATCAATGAAATAGTCTTCATTGGAAAATATTTGAAAGTGTATATTTTCCGAGAGGGGTTGTTGGGGGTGAAATTGTTCATAGTAGCCATACTTGACACTAATATCAACATTTTCAGCATTGAATAGATTCAATGAGGAACTAACTGATGGATATGATTCCTTGTGGGGGAGATAAGTCATCTTAAAAGAAGAAGTCCTTCTTTGATCTAACAATAAAAAAGGAGCATAAGAGAAACAGTTGGAGATATTGTGAAGATAGAAAAACCGATTAAAAAAAGGAGTGTTTTCAAAGACTTGGAGATATTGTTAATAGCAACAAGGATTCTAAAGGTTTTGAAATACTGAGAGGTGACTAAATAGCCAAACCGAATAAAAAAAATGGAGCATAAAAGAAACAGTTGGGGATATTGCAAAGATAGAAAAAACCGATTAAAAAAACGGAGTGTTTTCAAAGATTTGGAGATATTGTCAATAGCAACAAGAATTCCAAAGGTTTTGAAATGTTGAGAGGTGACCAAATAGCAAAACCAAATAAAAAAACGGAGCATAAAAGAAACAGTTGGAGATATTGTGAAGATAGGAAAACCTATTAAAAAAAAAACGGAGTGTTTTCAAAGACTTGGAGATATTGTCAAAAGCAACAAAGATTCCAAAGGTTTTGAGATGTTGAGAGGTGACCAAATAGCCTAACCGAATAAAAAACATAAAAATAGACTTAGGGATATTGTCAAGGTAGAAAGAAAGGACGACAAAAAGTTCCGTAGCCCTGATTTTTAGCATAAATTACCAATCAAATAAGGTGACTAACTATTTCAGGACTGGTGGCCCAAGTTGTTACCCTCAGAAGATGCCAAGAAAGACAAAATTTGTGAAAAAATGGTGAAAATATGGTTTAAAGTGTTACAGGACAAAATGTTCATTCATTCACTTGAAGTTATAATTTTTTTGGACAGATGATGCTAAACTACCTGTTTTTAATATTTTTTGGATCAGTGTTTTCTGTTAAAAGTTGATGTTATTAGCCTGTTAAATTACTTTAACATACAAGTGTCAGGAACAATCTTATTTCAAAGTCCAGAAAAAATACCATGTTTTTATTGAAAGGCGAATATCCATCGCTTTTTTTCTTCCTCTATCTTTCACTCTATTTTAGAGTTGATTTTTTAAAACCAATTTTTTATTCTTTTTGCTTACAATTACAATTTTTTTAAATTTTTTTTCTTAATATCTTGGATTGAGACTCAATAATTAACCAGCCTAATGTCAGGCTTCATTGAGGTTTATGTTTACCATGCAGATTTTAGGCTGTTTTTATTTAAACCGCGTACCGTCTTCAAGTTCCAACAAATGACGACAGTTTTGGCATTATTCGATAGCTGACATTGAGTTTTATGGATTCACTGGATTATATTTTTGAAATCTGTTTCAGATTTTTTTTTTTTAAGTAAAGTGCAACATTTCATACAGGATAGACAATGGGATACAGGAGGTAAGGTTAATTTAAATATATAGAATGAAAAATTATGGGTTCTTTTTTTCAACTCTCTTTGTTTGGAGTATCAATATAATGAATATTGGCAAAAATTTTGATTTTTTATTAGGAACTGAACAATAATCTTTTCCGGGAATCTTGAATCTTGTTTAAGGAACAACTAGATGTTTTTCTTTACTTTAAAGTGTAAGTAAAAATTTTTAGACAATATTCATTTTGAGCAATAAAAAATATTCCAGGCATATGTGACTCCATGCCTGTTTTTCCTTAAAAAAAACTGACATTGCTGAATTTTTACAACTTTTATGTTTAAATATACAAAACAAATATGGAATATCTTTGATCGTTGTTTGTCTTTTTCTGTTTTCTTAACTGTTTCTTTGAGTTGTTTTTCTTATTCATTTTTTTATTATCTCTTAAGTATTTTCTTTAAGGTATTTTTTAAACTAAAACATCCAATTAGTGTCATTTCTGTTCTGACACAAAAGACATAATAGATTTTTCTTAAAAAGCACTAATTCAAACATATTTGAAGCCAACATATTCTTTTTCTTTGCTTTGAGTGATAAATTAACAACTAAGAATTTTTAATCATATAACCAATTTGTATATACTTCTACTAATATCAAGCCACGTGTCTTTCTATTTTCTTCTCTATTGGCTATTGGTTATACAATATATTGGTTCTATAAGGTTATTTTACTTTTTATGTGGAATATATCCTTTATATAATATTTTTTTCTGAATTCCTGTCAAGTCGTCAGTACTAACACTTAGCATATAACTCTGATGAGGATTGACTGGGTATAAAAGGTGGGAGCTATTATGATGTTGTGAGACAGTTTTGGGTCTCTTCTCGACCATAGGCTCCTTTCTCCCACCTTATCCTTGACAAAAAATCCTGCTTGTGTTGCCTCAAGGTATCAGGGTTTACCTTTCACAAGCTATACTAACCAAAACCATGACCACTAACAGCACTCCAGTGCAAACTTGAGGAGTGGCGTCCCTTGAGAAAATTATAGTCTAGTAAACAACAGTAGCTGGTATTTACTCCCCCGGAAAAGACCCCCCAGAAATTACCCTTCGTGTAAAATCCCCCCTCAGAAAATTCCTCTTGGAAAATATCCCCACCTCCCGAAAAAGAGCTCTCAATTAGAACTCTCAGTTTCTGACCTATTGAGCACACTCCGAAGTGCGACCATGATGTGGAGGTGTGGATGGGGAAATGGCAGCCCCCCTTCTATACGGAATTTATTCTACTTATTTTGGGGTTTAATGTTACTGTTTACTTTCATAGTAGTAGTAACCTATTTAGTACTTTCAACCCTACATTCAACCCTACAAGAATATGGTCAAAAGTGTAATAGATTGAAATCCTACATGAAAACATACATTGGAATTGCGCAAGAAAAACCCATGGCTGTGTCATCAAACTTACACGTGAACATTCTAAAAGTTGGCAAGGTTTTTGTTTTTGATAAGAATTGCACAATGAATGTACCGTTTGACGTGGGTATTTTTTAGGAGCCAATCAGAGGCAGCGATGCTTGTTCAATATACGATAACTTGATTTGTGGTTGGGATTTGAATAAAAGGAATGGTTTTCACTACAACTAATATTAGTAAGAGAATTGAATTCAGAGAGAATAGTTTATTGAGAGGATATTAGTAGAGAAAAAATGAGTGGTGCATTTACATTATTGGAGATTAACGATGGAGCCGACAGCAGCAGCAACGATATACGAGTACCCAATGTGGCTGTGGAAATAACCGCTGGCTGTAGACTATGCCTTGAATGGGACAATATGTATGCTAGATACGTGATATCATTAAGCAAGTTTAAACAGGAGGAGCAACTATGTTTTGCTGGAAAAGTGAATATTCTCTATATAAATAAACTTCGGTCAGCATTAGATGTCCTATCGAAATATATTGATGAGAACAAAATGCATCTGTGAATATTATTATTATTATTGTAATTATGTTCAATAAAATTGTTTCTAAATCAAAGGTATTTTTCTTTCTATAGTAGACTAGCGTATATTTTTTAGAGTACAAAAAGAAATTCTGGTTAGTCAGTAGTTGGTTGTGAGAGAGTTAGGACTCTAAAAAATGGATAGAATTGAGAAAGAGCGAATCATGAGGAATCTAGTGTTTATGGAAAAACGTTTGATTCTAGATGACGATTTTCTAGAGCTGTCTATTCAAAGGAAGATATTTTCTCGGGGAATGCTTGTGGATATAATGAAAACTGATTCTCCATCATTAGACTATTGTATGAAGCTTCTACGCCGTGATTCAAATGCATTCGCACAATTTATTGATATATTGATCACGACACGGCAAAATGATATTGTGGATATGCTTTTAAACATTAGTTTAGAAATTTAGGACATTTTTTTAATGAGAAAGATGGTGCTCAAGGATGATTTACTCCTCTCTTTCTCTATCTCAGACAATTTTTGTTGTTGCTAGCTCAGTTTCATTGTGGCAGTGAGAGTGTCAACACATGAAAAAATGTTCCATGCATGTCCGCTATGTATGTACACACTGAGCAGTTGGTCATCATGTGAGAATTGTACAATGATTGATGAGTATGATGAAAAGTGTAGATTATGCAACCCGTGTAAATTGCATAGAGGATATGCTGTACAAATTAAAGATTGTAATTCCTGTCTTGAAGAGGTGTGTGACTCTCATCCTAGAGGCCATCTATGCTCCAATTGCCATTATGATAAATGTAATCAGTGGGAGAATACATATCCCGGTATGATTGGAAAGAATCCTAAGCGTGATTTTAGTTTATTGCTAAGAGATTGGTATCGTCGTGGTTTTAGATTGTCCTGGGAGGAAGAGCCGGTTCAGTGATTCAACTGTTGGAACAGCAAAAGAATATGGTTTCTACGTCATCGTTGTGAAGACAATGGGTGTTATGATTATAAGCCCACTGATTTTTATTTGGCTGTGACGGAATGTGATTAGACACTTGAGGACACTGTTTGTGAAATTGGTTCAAATAAGCAAATTGAAACATGTGAATTCTATAGAATGAATGAAGATAGTATCATTGACTATACAAAGAGATATGACAAGAGTGAAGTCACACTCTATTGTAGAAAATGTGACCCTGACATTGCAGTACATCAGGTTCAGTACACTGTGAATTCAGATAATCTACCTGCACTAGTTGTTGTCGACAAATACCTATACCTAGTAGAAGATGAAATCTAAAGAGTAGAAAAGTCGTTTTATCATGTATACAAATTTTTATCATTTATTAATAAACGATTTCACATACATTTTTAGAACATTTTATTCGTAGGGCACTAAAATCAATATTAAATACGCTTGTAAGTATATTTTCCAGTCGTTCAATCGAGGTAAGTCAACGTAGATGTTGAGAAACTGCTTGTAGGTTTAGCCACGACATCTGAACATGAAAAAGAGTAGTGCATGAAAGCCACATGTCTTAGTCGTTAAATCTTGTACTCTTCGTTGATTTTGAATAATGGTTTTCCCACTGCTTTCAATAAAGTTGCTTATGTATGGCGTGTAGAATTTATACGATAGGCCAAGAGGATCAAAAAATTCAATATTCTTCGCTGTTTGAAAGATGCAAAGCCAATGGCTGGTCTTCAAAGTCGATGGACTGCTATTAACAATGATTAAGGTATTGTTAACACTTGGAATTTTTTTAATGAAGTCCGAAGGTATGCAATAGGACTTGTACTGGGACATGTATAAATCCATACTAAATACGTTGATTATTTGGTTTGTGTTCATGTTGCTAGGTCTAGTAGAATACTGCCGTCGGGTGTGATTTCCCAATAGGTTTCAAATTGACTCAATGATATTAGCGTGGTACTCTCAGTCAAAGCATCGGCAAATGTACACTCTAAACGTACATTCCCTGTTTGTACTATGCTCATATCCTGAGTCCCCGACAAGTCCAAAACAATTACCCCATGATTTTTTGAAAACATTGAATCGGTTATTCCATTTTCAAATAGTTAAGAGTCATGATCTAGGGATTGCATGGTCAACTCGTACAGAGTTCTATAGGATTTTGTGTCAAAAGATAGAGTGTACAGTGGAATACCATTCACTTTGCACACAAGGCTAGATAGACCGAAAAAATTAAAATCATGGGGGGATTCAGTCCAGGATCCAACTGCACTGCCACTCTTTACAAAGGCCAAAGCCAATTTTGATGGGATTTCTCCATTGATAAATGATGAATCGCTATAGCTACGAGAGCCGGTGGCAATGTGACGTTGATTGGTGATCGTATGGGGGACAAGAAGTTTAATGTTGTTACCATTGGCTCTTAGCTATGAGCAACAGAGCTCATAACCTGTTGTTTTCGGACGTGGAGAATTGCCGCTGTGATAATGACATTTGCATCGGGTGCTGCAGGAAGTGTTTTTCTCAAAATGAAATTTGATGGGGCCAGTTGTAACTTTATGTCAATCTTGACATTGGGGGGTAGCCATTGGGATATATTGAATATCTCATGATTTAATTTTCCAACCAGATGATACTCCTGGGTCACTGCAGTAGTCAACTCGCCGTCAGTATCAACACCTGATCGATATTCATAGCCCAATGATTGTCCTCTCAACTCCTTGTATGCCTTTGGTTTCATCAATATAAATTGTATGTAGCTTGCATAGTTGGATAAATTACTGCTAGTGCTCACCAATGTCCCATTAATGAATACATTAATTTGTTTGAATAGGTTGTGTAGAATACAGTTCTCGTAGGAGAGACCATCGGCAGCACTTGGAGTTGTATTATCTGACTTTTTCTTCACCACAACATTTAAATGAATAAATGTTGATGACAAATCAATGAAATAGTCTTCATTGGAAAATATTTGAAAGTGTATATTTTCCGAGAGGGGTTGTTGGGGGTGAAATTGTTCATAGTAGCCATACTTGACACTGATATCAACATTTTCAGCATTGAATAGATTCAATGAGGAACTAATTGATGGATATGATTCCTTGTGGGGGAGATAAGTCATCTTAAGAGAAGAAGTCCTTCTTTGATCTAACAATCTTTTTCTTTTTCTTCTTCTGCTTATTGGTCTTCGTTGTTTTATTCCTCAAAGTCCTTGTTGATGTCCTTCGCTTCCCGCCTGGGTGGAGACTGATGAGTGAATGACGCGCACGCATCCTTTTCAATCCCTCCCCATTTTGTCAAGATTTTAGTTCCTCACCAACGGCTCTTGCTGAAGATCTAATATTTTCCTTAACACTCTCCTTGAAATTCTTGCCCGACCCCCAGTCCTGTAGTTTGGAGGCAGCAAAATTTGATGCAGCAGGTACAAGATATTTTCTGGCAAGGGGTAGTGCAGAACGAAATAGCCTAGCACACCAGCTACCAAGACCATTGCCAGACATTGTAGTACGCCCCTTGTAGCAGTCCAATCCATTGCCTATTTGACGTGGACTCAAAGCACCAACATAGCAATCGATATCGGGACAGACAAATGGAATTCTTCTATTGTTCATTTTAGGTGATTGTGCTATCACCAACAATGGGTCGAAAATGACATGTAATCACTGCTAACCCTTTTGTTATTGCTAGAGGATCGCCCAATTCACTTCTTAGTGTTAACTGACAGAGTTCCAAATACGAAGTGTTTACAGGAACATACTGAAGATGCTTTATATTATAGTGACGAAGAAGTTCATGAGATGTTTTTCGTTCAAGAGCACGTAGGAGGGGGACATTTGAATTACCGACTTTCGATGTTTCCACAAAGGATGCATAGAGAAATACGCAAGAGTCCGAGGCGAAACCAGGTGGATAATCAGCAAAAATTGGTTGATCCATCCCGTAAACAGTGCCAGCATTTCTCCCATTGATCATATTCTGTTTAAAGCCAAGAACGTCTCTCAGATTATCATTGAGAATAATTATTTCAGTGTCAACAGGTGAGGTAATGTAAATCCTATCGTGTTCCAATGAATAATTAAAATGGAATGTACCATTCCTACGATATGAGATTTTTCTATTGATTGTACGACACAAATCTGTCATATTATCACATTCAATATATTTCAATTTGGCATGTGGATATTCGCTAGATTTAAGTGCTTCAACCCATTCATAGTCGACAAAGAGTGTCCAATCGAATGGTATAACTTTTATATCATAGACACGATCCTTTCTCAGGATGTCATAGGTATTTTTGAGAATACAATCGACAAGAGCCACTTCATACGCACCGTCAAATTTGATGGCGGGGGAGAGTTTTGTCCAAAAATCACTTGTCGTATTCAAGTCGTTGTAGAGAGGATCGGAAACATTGGACATGAAAGTTACATAGAAATCATTGGGCATTGTCAATATCTTCAACACCAATTAAAGAATCAAAATCAGAGTTGTATCCTAGCCACCGAACAAGTAACTTTTTCTTACCCCTGCGAGTACGAGTCTTTAATATCTTTTCAATTTGATAGATTTCACTATTATTTTTAACTTTTTGTAGTTCATAGTCATAAAAGCCGCCGAGGATCTCTTCATCTTTGCTATCACGCAGAAGATAAGTTATGGGTTTAGTGTCTAGGATTTTTGCCACTTTAAAAAGTTCTGTGGACCACAAGTAATTCCCCTTTTCAAAAACATTAGTTGTTCTATTAATTCGAACAGTATCACCAACATTGAATTTATTTTTCTTCTTGACAATCGTTTCATTGGAATATTGTTTAAGAAAGGTGTCAATTGTATCATGATCAGAATGATGAACTTCCGTTGGCGTAGAGTTGGACAATGATCGATGAGGTCGTTGATTATAAATCAACATGATTTTATCTGAATCATGAATAAAAGCCGGTGTATTTTTCAATGTAAAATATTTTGAAATTAAAAGTCGAATAGTTCTTATCAATCGTTCGGCCAATGCAGCCTTTATAGGACTATGACTATGACAGAGCAGTGTACTATATTTCACTAGTACTTTTGCAACATGGGGGTTAACAAATTCACTACCAAGATCCGTTTGAATTTTTTTATATGAATCCTGTTCGAGGATACTTTCAATGGCCTGAGCAACTTCAACGCCTCTCTTTGATCGCAATGGAATTGCATATGCATAACGACTATAAACACTGATTGCAAGTAGAATGTACTTGTACGGTGTATTTTGACGTCGTTGAATCTCATCTAGAGTCAGGAGATCTGCTTGCATTATATGCAATGGGTAAAAGGCTTTAGTTTTTCGATATTGATTAGCACGAAGTCTATGATTTCTATGCAGAGTGTAACTTGATTCATTTTGTAGATAGTCTTGTACACTTTTAGTGTGAACACCAGTGACTTTGGAAAGAGTGGTGGGGGGAACTTAAACTCCCCGCCTCACCAATATTTTCATAAACACCTTTCAGAACTTCAACCATTTTGAACGTAAACACGTTGTGTAACGTCCGCTACCCTTTTGTATACTGGATGGTGATGGTGACATGATACGTTTTCGCTTTTTCCTCACCACCATTGTCAAGTTTCCACTAGGTGTGCTAGTATTTTCCAAGATTGATTTAAAATCTTCTTCTTCTTCTTCTTCTTCATATTCATGTTTTAATGGTGTTGTTGTTGATGATGCATGTTCATTTAATTTTTTTAGAATTTGTCTATTGCTAATAAGACTTTTGGGGAAGTTTAATGTATTTAGAAAGTTGTATAGATGAGCGTCAAATGATAATAGTCCTTTACGATTTGTAACCATATCATAGATTAAATAAAGTAGATTATAGCTCTTGCCCTGAATTATAATCCCTTTCTCATTGCTCTCAAGTTGAATATGATCTAGACCACTTTCCATGAGATAGGTTAGGAGTCGTTTACTTTGTTCACGATATGAGTGGGGCATTAGATTTCCAATTTTCAATACGTTTGAATCCAATTCCTCCTTCTTTAATTGTGTTCCAGCAACAGAATCCTGAGGAGATGATTCTTTTTTGTGATCAATACCAGCAGTGGCCTTCACACGATAGGGCTTATGTTAGTCCACTCGGCGAAGTGCATCTTGAAGTAAAAGCAGTTTTTTATCATCCTCAATATTCTCGTTGTCAAGGAATTTACTCAGATTGTTCTCAAATTGTTTCACGGGTGAGAGAGCGAGTTCTATTGGAGTCAATTTATAGGGTTTTGCCATTCTATAGAGAAAACTGTTTACAAGTCCTGCAATTATTGGCAGTAAAAGTGTGAAAAAGCTACCACCCGCCTGAAGAAGTCGTTTCTTTTTAAAATTCTTTCCTTTCTTTTTAGAGGCCAATGTACGTACAATGGAACGATGTTGCTTTGCCTGTTGCTTAACTACTTCTGGCAGTTGAACATTACCCTCGGTCAAATTTAAACAACGTTCAGATATTAGATTAATGAAATCATTGTCAATACCATGTTTGAGTATAGCTTTCCTAAGCGAGGGTTTTGAAGTGCTTAGAACTGAAAACAGATGTCTCAATAATGCTGAAAACATCAAGTTCAATAATGCTGAAAACATCAAGTCCCTGTATGAATTGTATCTGCACCAATCCCGTCGTGGCAATTGCTTTTATTTTATCGTATGACTCCTGCCAAATACTGTAACAATAGTAGATTTTTTTCGGCTTTTCCACAAACATTTTATCGCAATTTTTAATTATTTTAGTTAAGAGTGTTTTTTTGCCTGACATTGACGGCCCACACAGAAACGATCTGAATGGTGTTTTAAATTTGTCATGTTCCCTTCAACAGTTCACCTAGACAACTAACTGTAGACTATGGCTGTCTAATGACTAAATAATTTCCCTATTACTACCCCGTTCAAGAAGAAGAAGAAGACGAATAAAGAATAATATTTTCTTTTATTATATGCATAAAAAAGTAACAATACTTAAAAAAATATTACATTGAACATGAAAGCACATTAAACATGAAAAAAATACATTTTTTTAAATTTATTTATAATAAAAAATACAACATTTACATAGGCACAGAGAAAAAACACTTAAATAAATACACTTTTTATTTTATTTATTTATTTATATAAAAAATACAACATTTATTAGAATAAAGCACTTGAAATAATATCACTTTTATTTACAACATTTGGTTTGGGATCTCCCCCCCACCCCCCCAGGGGGCGGCCGCTGCGGCGGCCAGGGGCCCGCTGCGGCGGGCCCAGGCCGGGGGCATTAAATAGTGGAAATTGATCTGCCTTGCACACACACACACACACACACACACACACACACACACACACACACACACACACACACACACACACACACACACACACACACACTCACATTGAAAATTGTTTATGATATAGAAAAAAAGAATTAAAAAAACACCCAATTACCCAAAAACCCTCCCACCCAATTTATACTTTTTTTAAATGAATTTAAGTTAATTTTTCTAGACCGAGTTGTTTTCTGTACTCTATACATTAAACTCGGTCTGAAATTAAATAATGACCGTGTGGTAGTACCTTCACACCATCCTCAAGTACATAGACTTTGTCCGATATGGCAGACATGGCGTTTTTCTCAACTCTAACTGTGTAGTTTTTAAATTGTGAAGAGCGAATCGCCATGACTTTCGCTCTTGGCACTAAACTACGTTTCACACAGTTTCTATACACACTCATGTCGAAATTATTTTTTACAAAGTGTGTAGGTACCCCCTTGTAAACTTGTTTGATATCCTTGTTGTGCGTTTCCACACAGTATACCTTCGGACCAGGAAACACACCACTGGATATCAGATCGCTACCCGTTTCAGATTTTAGCGTTAACAATTGATTTGGGGCCTGGCGTTTCACTAGCTCTGGGTAGAGGGATTCGTCCCAATTAGTGTAGTCCATTCGTGAGCTAATGTACTCGCCATTTTCCAAATCATTCAATAGATTTTCAGTTTTGACTTTTAACAGGAGTGAATCAGTGTCCCCGTAATACACTTGAACTTGTCCCTCAATCGGCCACTGCACCTTGCATACATTATAATAAAATGACAACATGAGTTTCTTGGATATTTCAGTTATTGCACTCCCGCCTGCAATATCTTTATTTAAAACAATGTTTCTTTTCTTACGGTGTAGGAGCACCATATCAGAGTCTATGATTGTGAACGATGTGAAGTTTGGATCCGCAATGATTCGAGCAAAATCTTTGGAATTGGTTACAATGTCACATCGACTTCTATTTCGTACGCTCTCGCACATTTTACCGAAAGCTGAGTTCAAAATGAGTTTAAAGACTTCTTTTTCAACTTTCGTTTTCGCTTGTGAACGCTTACTGACAAAGGTGTCAATAAACGTTTTCATGAAAGGCTTTTGATCAAATGGGAGGGCTCTATGAATCTTTGTGACCTTGAAACCATTGGACACCATCCATTTCAATAGCACGTGATGAACAACGATATTCTGTTTCGGGTTGAGGTCGGCAATTAGTTTTTGTTTTGAAGGTACCCAGTGCATACTCCCGTCCTCTACTAATGATAAATTGTAGGGGCTCAGAGAGTCCCTACCCACCGGTCTATTTACGCACGGAAAAACAAAGTCTTTTACCGAGTCATGGATTTCCATGGGTATTTCACCGTCAATTTAAAAAAACCATCCCCCTGCCCCATTCTCCTCAACAGTGGCAATGTCAGGGAAATTCGAAGCACATGGATTGTCAAGCCATTTATAATTGCCACACAGCAAACAGTAGTGAGACATTGCCGATGGGTAAAGAGAATTTATATCCAAACAACTGCGTCCGACTTTTCACCGGTGTTCTGTCCGGTCGGATCAGTTTTCATGATACGATCCCCGTGAAAAACATACCCACCCCTCATTGATCTCTCTACAAACAGATGCTGATCCACATCGGTGATCAGACCTATTTCTTCTTTGCTAATTTTAAGTATCAAGTCCATCACCAAATGAGGAGTGGAAAAATAATAACCTAAATCCAACCCAAATTCCTCATAGATTTTATCCGTATTTTTGCACACAATGTCCAGAAGAGTGAGTACGTCACTGGCCAAGTATAGTTTGCAATAATCCCACCCATTTTACATCTACCCTTTGCCCAAACCCTCTTTGCAAATTCGTAGTCGCTAGTGGTGCACTCACTCTCAGTAAGAAAATTGTAAAAAGCTTCAATGGGCGGTAGTGACACCTCATATAGCCTCGAGCCAGAGTTGTAATAATCATATGGATATATACCCTTACACGCTAATAAATCATACATTTCATCATCGGGGAAGCGCTGTTTGAGGAGGGGGAAGCTATCAAAATTGTCACTTTTCTGTACCTGAATCAATTGACTTAAAGATTTGGGGAAGAAGCTGAAAGAGTCTAAAAAACGGATTTTATTCAGGAACGTGTTACCCTTGTCAACTGTTTTCCACATGAATTCTAGCAGCAGTAGCTTCTCCGATGATTTGGGTATGATATTATATGAAAAAGAACCATCTATCCATGCGTCATCTACAACTCCACCCTTGGCAATGCGGGCCAACGCCGGTAGAACAAACTTTAAGTCGTAATTGGAATTGTGTATAAAACAGGTACGAAATATTGTTGTCTAACGTTTAAATTGCATGACTGATGGGCTACCCCTCTAAAGTTACTCCCTCCCGATGTAATTTCCTGCCACAAATGATCATGGTCGATCACCTTCCTCCTCCCTCCATTCCCAACACCATCATCAAATTCCCCTTTGCAAACCCAACACATTTTACGATTTTTAATGGCCACTATGTCATCTGGTGATAGGAACAAAGGATAGTTTGTATAACGAAGGCGCGAAATTGCACCGTTCGCTGTTTTGATTAGACTGACCAATGCCGAGCGCATGCAGTCTTCACCGTCACCCAACATCTCAAGTACATCCAGCACTTGCATGGTATTATTGGAATCTCGTTGCATGTGAGCGTAAGAGACCCCTATGGCTTCATGTATTTTAACACGATTTGAATTTGACGGATCGCACACGTCTGTCAGTTTCGCTTCGCAGTCTAAAGCGATCTTATTGATCTGCAGGAGTGTGTTTTGGAAATTTTTAAAACGTAAGATCGCTCTATCTCCGCTTATCGTCTCCAAAGCCTGGTATCCATGACGTTTACAGTGTTTCATGTGATGCTTTAACTATAAATCAGTCCAAAATCTTGAGAGGCATGTTGGACAGTAATAACACACACCACCTCGCTTTTTACCCTCACATAAAACCCTACTAATATCCGTAATTGGATTAAAATGACCAATTGAATCGGAGTCTGTGGGTGGGGTGTATAGAAGCCACACCCAATGTTCTACTGATTCAATTGAAGGAGCCCGCACTGGAAATAATACACCCTTCTTATCGGAACGCTGGCCCTCCTCAAATTCTGTTTCATACTGTAACACCGTGACACCAATCTTTAAATGTGCATTAGCCCGCTCAAAAATATCTATTCCTTTTAGTGTCACGGGAATTTGACCATTTAAACAATTAAAATCTACTTTGGCGAACTTTGAACCCTCCCTACCATTAACTGCCATTTCATCCCACTTTTTCTTAGATGCATCTTTTTGAAGTGTTCTGTATGCTGCAATTAAAAATGCATACTTGAAACACTGCAGCCTCGTAACGAAACAGATTCGTTGTATCCCCCTACACCACTCTAAATCTGAATGATATTTTAATTCAATTGCCCTCCCTCCCCCATGCCCACCTCTTACAATAAAATCCTTTTTAAACCTACATATATTAACATTTAAACTTTCAATAAATAAAACCACAGATCCACTACCACCCTCGTTATAATTTTCCCACTTACTTTGAATACTATTAACCCAATTTAGAAAAATCTCCCCATAATTTGATAAATGCGGGCGAATTGCCAACATCTCTGTGTGCAAGTATTTTGAATACAGCTCGCTCGCATTTTCATTTAAAAAAATATTTTTAGTGCTATTGATGCTTTTAAACTGACCCCCACTTCCCACCCCCTTATCTGTTGTTCAAGAATGGCTCGAATCTTATTAGTATATGAATGTGTAATAGCCGAGGGATCTGTTATTACATCCCCCGACACTAGAGAGTTGAAGGGATCACCGAATTTGGCGCTGTAGACCTTTGTGTGGTGCAAGGCAGAGTTGGACAGAAAAAAATCTGGAAGAGGGGATACTGGTGTTGTTGTTGTTGTTGTATTACTACTAGTAGTACTAGCTTTATAATTAAGCAGAATAGTGGGGGATGACATAGAATTATCAATAACACCACCCCCAGTCTGTTCAATTACATTGGTTGGAGGTGGCATGAGGTCCCCTAAGCCTGATAGTACATATTCCAAGGTGTTTGGGGACAATTGATCGAGCCAGCCTGTATTGTCCTGTGTTGGAATTTCTTTATGAGGACCCGGTTCAGATGCACTAGTAACATCCCCTAAATGCTCACGCATAAATCTATCTGCCCACTCCGGGTCCTCCAACATGTCAATATCACAAGTTAAGTCGTCTAGGCTAGCCATTTCCCCAAAAACATCATTAAGAAAACCTCTATGCCACTCCACATTCTCTAGAACTAATGAAGGTTCGTCTCTGAACTCCATTGGTGGTGATAGAATTGGTCCAGTAAATGCTGATGTCTCATCACCCAATGGCGGTGCTATATCATTAGTCTATAGAAAAAAGGTTTAATTTTCTATGTGAAATAAGCATTATTTCATAAAGTTGAAAAATCCTGTTCATTTTTTTTCCATACCACCCATAAAACTCAATTCCTCCTAGAATTATTTAAACTAAATACTTTTTTGCTTAAAGCATTATTTACAGAACAAATGCATAATAAATTACAAATTTTGTTAGTAACATAGACACAAACACACAATAAAATAGTGAAAATCATTACGTTGTTATTGAATTTGCAATATTCATTATACTATCTCCATGAATTATCGGGTAGACAGAAAAATAAGCGGCGCATGCACCGCTCACACACACACAAATACACACACACACACACACACACACACACACACACACACACACACACACACACACACACACACACACACACACACACACACACACACACACACACACACACACACACACACACCACACACACACACACACACACACACACACACACACACACACACACACACACACACACACACACACACACACACACACACACACACACACACACACACACACATACACACACACACGCACACACGTTCACACACACACACACACATGCACACACACGCTGAAATATTCTTACAGGTTGAAAATACGTTTCTAACCCCTATATATATATATATATATATATATATATATATATATATATATATATATATATATATATATATATATATATATATATATATATATATACATATATATATATATATATATATATATATATATATATATATATATATATATATATATTTATATATATATATATATATATATATATATATATATATATATATATATATATATATATATATATATATATATATATATATATATTCCATTAGCCTATAAGTAATTATGTCTCTGAAGTCAGATAGAAACGCGCCGCGGAAACAAATTATGTGATATCAGAATTTCTACTTCAAAAATTCTTAATTTTCTCATAACTTTTGATGGATTAGGTTAAACGAAATAATTTAAAGATATTCGAAATCAGCATTAAAATACAATTCGCTTGATATGTATATTGAAAAAATTACAGCATCCAGATCAAACATAAGAAATAACGATATGGAAATAAATATGCGCCATTCAATCATTACGTCGTTATTGAATTTGCACTATTCATTATACTATCTCAATGAATTATCGCGTAGACGCGGCGCATGCACCGCTCACACACACACACGCACACACACACACACACACACACACATTCACTTTAACAGTGCTGAAAAATGGCGAAAAGGCTTATTCATTAACCTATAGAAAAAAGGTTTTATTTTCTATGTGAAATAACGATTATTTTATAAAGTTAAAAAAAACATATTCATTTTTTCACCTCATCCTCAAAACTCAATTCCTCCTAGAATTATTTTAACTAAATACTTGCCTCCACCTCCCCTCCCTCAGAAAGTTCAGAAAAAAAAACACAATAGCCTTATCTGTAGTGAAGCATTTTTCTAGTCGTAAACTAATTTTTAAAACTAAAAAGTTACCCCCTCCTCCCTCAGAAAGTTCAGAAAAAAACACAATAGTCTTATCTGTAGTGAAGCATTTTTCTACTCGTATGTTCCCCGAATATTTAACACATACCATTTTTCCATACCATCCAACAAAACCCAATTCCTCCTAGCATTTTTAAGTAAATAATCACACATAAGTTAGAGGTAAAATATATACACTTACAAATTCAGACTGCACTTGTACATCTGAAGTCCCTGGCAAAGCATGAAGGGTGGCCTCCTCCCAATCTTGAGCAGACAAGACCGATGCATTATGAGAAAGCATCCATTCCCTCTTGAATTTTCTACCAGGCTGCATAGTGGTCTGTGCAGAGCTAGCACTGGCATGAGAGGGTCCTGGTTGGTCCAGAGAACTTGTAATTGATGGCCGTGTAGCTTGCATCGATGTGGTAGTATTTCGTCTTAGTCTCTCTTCTGGAGGAGGGTAATTGTAGGATTCCTCGTCCTTAAAAAGAAGGCAAAATTTAGTATGAAAAAAAAACGATTCCCTTTTTTACAGAAGAAAAAATTAGTCTGCACAAAGAATCCCCCTCTCCCACCCCTCCCACTGCATCAAATCCAATACAATGATTTAAAATATAGATCTAAAAAATAGTCAACCATATTAAAAGCTAACCAAACACTAAACTTCAGTGGTGTATGTGTCGGAATGACCACATTAGTTTTCTTGTCAAAGGAGATACGTGTCTGCACAAAGAACTCACTCCCTCCCCCCTTTACTTTTCATTCGAAGAAATAGTTTGTTTTTTTACCTTACAATGAACGTGTTATAATTGATACATTGCCCCCTTCCCTGTCTTATATTTTTATAAAAACCTCTTAATCATCTGTTAAACCCTTTTGCTTTCATCAAATACATCTAGTCTAATTTGGTCAAAAAAAGAAACTCTTGTCAACGAGTCTTGAATGGCGCATTTCCATCCATTGTTATCTTAACCCCGATAAGACGCATGTCAATGTTGTTTTGAAATCACCCCCTCTTGGTAACAGGTTAAACACAGATGGTTTTATTTAGAGCGGAAAAAGACAGCAAATTTTAAACGCACAATTGGAAAAGGATATTTTTGAACGAAATAACTAAAACTACAGAACTATGCTTGTAACAAAGAATGGAAAAGAGGGTTTTTGTTTTACATAGCAGAAAAAAGCGTGCTTTGCCTTTTCTATCGAGTATAAGCATCATATTTTAGGGTTTTGTATTGTTGGAGGAGAGGGGGGCTAAGTCCCCCTGAAATTTGAATTTACTGGTAAAATGCTTTTTTTTTATCTGGAAATACATTAAGAAATTCAGTAAACTATACTCACGTTGAAAATAGAAATATCCATTGTTTCAAAGTTAATAATATTCAGTGTACTATGTTCGATATGTTAAAACATAATGAAAATTAAATTGTAGTGCATGAAAATTTTATACGGAATTTCAAGGATGAATTGTTGTGCAAAGGGAAAATCATATGTAAGCGATTCTCTGATTGGCTCCCCTAAAAAAAAACAGATGTCGGTTCAAAAACCAGTCTGGTTGAAAAAACTTAGAGTTGAAACGAAATTGTGTGGGGAATCCCCGTTTCAGCCCAGAAACCTGTCTGGTTGTCCCAGAAACCTGTCTGGTTGGCCAAGAAAGCTGTCTGGTAGGTTTTGTATAATTCCATATGCAATTGACAACAATAGCAATAATCAGTCTGGTAATCTGCCATGGAAAGGTGCCATGGAACGTAAAGGCCCAGAAACTTAGAGTTGGCCCAGAAACCTGTCTGGTTGGCCCAGAAACCTGTCTGGTTGGCCAAGAAAGCTGTCTGGTAGGTTTTGTATAATTCCATATGCAATTGACAGCAATAGCAATAATCAGTCTGGTAATCTGCCATGGAAAGATGCCATGGAATGTGGAATTCCAATGTATATTTTCATGTAGGTTTTCAATCTATTACACTTTTGACCATATTCTTGTAGGGTTGAATGTAGGGTTGAAAGTACTAGATAGGCTACTACTCATAGTAACAGAGTAGACCAGGAATATTCCCAGAAATCATGAGGAAGTAGATATGAATATAAATTTTTTAATGCGCATCAGAGGCTTCTTTTATACCCCCCCCCCCCCAAAAAAAAAAATCCCAGTTACTGGCCTTGGGATTGTACATCAATTTCTACTTCACCCTTCCCTCGTCTCTCTTAGAACTAACTCTGTGTTTATGTGATGGCTAACTGAGAGCTGGGATGTTTTGGCATCAAAATGCACCAATTGAGGTATGTCCTTCCCTTTCTAACTACAAAATAATCAGATAATCCTATTGTAGAAGTTTAAGTGCCTTTTTAAGTTTTGTAATTTGTCCATCAAACAGTTTGTGGTAAAGAACTGTAAGTAAGGAGCGACATGGCTCAATAGTAACCGAAACTCTAAAAACGAAAGTAGGAGGGACCCAACTGATACTGACGGAAGTCCATATATGGGCATTGAAGAGATTTAATGTCCTTGGTAAAAGCCTGGACGAGATTTAATGTTCTAGGTAAAAGTGTTATTTCTAGGTCAATCAGATGCTTAGAATCCCTGTACGTACAAGACCACACCTCTTTCTAGACCTTTTTGATGGCTATATTGTTTGTTGGTTATGTGATTTGATGTTGTTTCATAGTTCTGTTCTGTTTGTTGGTCAATTTGTTTGATGTTTCTAAGCCTAATGGATACAGACAGAAGTTTACATCATTGACAGGTTATATTGTTTGATGGTTATGTGATTTGATGTTGTTTCATAGTTCTGTTCTGTTTGTTGGTCAACTTGGTTGATGTATCTAAGCCTATTACTCCGATGCTAAGTTTACATCACTGCCAGATAAGAGCGTCTAACGGGACAGGATCACTCGTGTCTCTTTCTAGGTCAATGGATTTACGTAAGGTAGCGCTGTTAACTAATCAAGAGCGCTGTTAACTAAATACTGGCACGTCAACTTTATCAAAAGATCGCTGGGGCAGGTTTGCCACTATATTCCCGTTGGCCACGCTCTTCTGGGTTGCGACACGACGTCCCGTTTGTTTGGGATAGGAAATCAGGCTGTCATGCCATTCCTAAGAAGTCATGAAGAAATTAAGAATAACTCTGAAGTGTTCCTTAATCCGCGATCTAGGAAGGAAGAAGTCCAGCTAGTCGGTGAAAATCTCTTGCTGTGTTTCTACAAAGCTAAGAAAGGGGAGGGTCTCAGCAAAGTTAGGTACAGGGTTTTTCTTGAGAAACTGAACAGCCCACATACATCAACTTTTGTAAACCCAGAGAGATTTTCACCAACTCCATCGGCTGCGAAATTTCATTCTTATAGAGTCTTCTATCATATAATGTGGCGCAATACTGCGTCAGAACTCGACCCGAAAGACTGGATTTGGCGATTACGTGACGGACGCCTCACTCCGATCATGACAGACATCAGGCCTGCTCCACCTCATCTGCTAAATGTGATTCGTTGCAGCTGCACGCGTTCCAACTGTGACAGTTCACGCTGTAGTTGTCGAAAAAATAGATTGCCTTGCACACTTACTTGTAAAGACTGCCAAGGGATTGCGTGTTCCAATAAAGATATTTTTGTTGATAACGATAAAGAAGATGATGTTTAGTACAAATGCTTGATCTTATCCTTTTTAGTTTAATATAACCCGTAATTGTCTTTTGCTGTGATTATCGAATTTCCCTGATTCGTTTCATTTCTTACATTTAGTTTTGTCTTATGTTTCTATTATATAGTCGAAGTAAATCTGCCCACGTACTCTGAAGGCCCGATGCATTGTCTCCCTACGGTGAAAACACTGCAGAAAAGTAAGATACAAATCTAATACAGTGTTTTTTTTAAATCATCGAGTCAAAAAACCTTGAGGGCAACGTTTTGACCAGCCATATCACACAACTCTCGAGGATACTGTTTTCCCCCACCCCCGCTCAAGGGGGAAATCGAACCAAGTCCAGTGATAAAACAAAATAACTTTCTTTTTTCGATTTGTTCGCGTAGAAAAAGAGCAGACGTGAAGTTCCAGCGCACAATAAATCGGCCCCTGCGTTTTTGCAATTTTCCCCTTTTCCCCCCTGTTTTTTAAACCTGGATTTTCAAGTTTTCTCCTGGGTTTTCCCCTTTTCCCCTGTTCCACCCAGAGGATTTTCGGAGACTTTTGATATGTTTTATAGAATTTTTTTTCTACAAGACGGTGTAAAAATCTTTTATATTGCAATTTTGTCCAAGAGTTTCGCAGATTTACTGGACTATAAAGCTAAGAACAGTTTTCTTGTACTTCATTTATGCAGAATATCTATTTCGCAAGGTTTAACTTTTATAACACAAAGGTTTTTAAAGGTCACCAAAAAGTCACTGTCCTCTAGAGGGAGAAGGAGTGGAGGTGGGTACTTCTGATTACCTTCCCGGGACATACTTTAGTCTTTTGACCCGTCCCTGGAAGTTTCATTTTCTTAACCTTTCCCTTTCCGAGACGGCGAAAAGTAGGTATACTAGAACTTTACCATATTGTGATCCCTACCGTGTATAGATTAAGAATCAGATTTGTTTGCACAGCCTTAAGGCAAGCTGTTTTTTTAAACCTGGATTTTCAAGTTTTCTCCTGGGTTTTCCCCTTTTCCCCTGTTCCACCCAGAGGATTTTCGGAGACTTTTGATATGTTTTATAGAATTTTTTTTCTACAAGACGGTGTAAAAACTTGTACGTGTATAGATTAAGAATCAGATTTGTTTGCACAGTCTTAAGGCAAGCAAATCAACGGTCACTTGCTTCTTTTCTGCAATTGCTGCATGGCCTAACCAATACTCCCTTATGTCGGTAGTTTACACCAATCAAAGCCATTGCTTAAAAGTAAAATAGGTAGGCTCCTAGGCTACCTAGTCAACATTCCACGGTTCAGCTTTTTGAAATTCTGGCAACGTAAGCGTGTGTTGCTTGCTAAACATTTTAGAAAACTGAGCATAGACAACCTTTTGTTTGAAAAAATAAAACTTTACATGAATCAAAGTAAGTCTCCCTCAAAGAAATGATCATCCCAATATAAGGATGATCATCCTACTTTTCCAAGAAGTAGAAGCCACTGTCAGGGTGATATCGTGAAAATTGTTAGCTGGTTCCAGAGTTTAGGATTAACGTCACGCAAGGTTAACCAGCTTTACAAAAACTAATTAAAGAAGTTAAGTTTGGTTAATACATAAAATGCCATCAAAATTCGACATCTGTATAATTTAGCAAATATTGCATTGAGTTTTTCATATTATAGCTTTTATTTTTTACCAGGTTTTTCAAAGTTAAAATTTTCCTTTTAAACAAATATTATTAGTGCCTACTTAGTGTTTTTCAAAATTAGTTACATAAAACATCAAAGTTCGACCTGAAAAAGGATTTTAAATGCATAGATCGCATATATTGAAAATACGTATATACGCCCAGACAAGGTTCCCAGTTGAATTTCTATCCGACTGAGAGAAACAGACATAAAAGAAAAAAAAGGGTTGATGAAATTGTTGAATACCCCTTTAGGGAGGGGTATTCAACATCTGGGAGGGCTTCCATCCAACTGAGAGGAAACAGACATAAGAGGAAAAAAGAGTTGACGAAAATGTTGAATACTCCTTATGGAGGGAGTATTAAGAAATCACAGGTCTTTTTTTGCTGAAGTTCTTATGGAAACGTTTATCATTTCTGTATGTGCATACATAGCTCAATGTCTTCTCTTCCTGTCTACATGGGGGAAGGGGAGTTTGCCTCCATACTGGTGACCATGGGACAAGCACGGATCCAGAACGTTAATTTGGGAGGGGTGGCAGTGCCATAAAAGGAAAACAGAACGCCCCCAATCTACAACTTTTGGTGCTGGTGCATTATGCGGGCACTACTAAAGAAGTCAAGTTTGGCTAATGCTAGTGAAACAAAATAAAATAGGATGGATATATAATAGTTTATAAACAAATTTGGGCTATATATTTGTGAATTAGGGGGGGGGATATATCCTATTGTAACTCATTGAAAAACCACGGATTTGCAGTCATTTATCTATAGTGGTCCCTTGCAAATATCCTGTTTAACAGGTTTCGTGACTGGTTTCGTTGTACAATGTATAGCAGTGCCCGCATAATGCAACGGTACCCATATTTAATATATGGCATGCTTCACCCCCCCCCTAATTTGCAAATACATAGCCCAAATTTGTTTCTAAACTATTATATATTTATCCTAGTTTATTTTATTTCATTAGCATTAACCAAACTTGACTTATTTAGTAGTGCCCGCATAATGCACCAGTGCCCAATTTTTTTTAAAGTAATTGAATTAAGACCCGGTTTACTGTCAACGTAACGTGACGCAACGCAAAGTTAAAACTAAGTGTTTTAATAAGACCATTCAAGCAGGGTTGTCAAATGCCGACTTAAAAAAAAAGTGCAAATCAAGGCCAAAAATGAGTGTAAATTGTTAAAAAAGAGTGCAAGTCAGAAAATTTGCGCGCGAGTGACTACCGCCGCGCGCGCAACCCCTTTCACTCTTTTGACCACTCTTACGCTATTTATAAATAATTATTAATTATCCTACGATCAATAAAAATATTACCTTTTAATCTTTCAAATGTATTTAAAACAAATCTAGGAGGATTCCCTACTTAAATCCAACCTCTAAACAATGGGTTAGACAATGATTTAAATCTTTTTGTAGCTTAAAAGGTAATGCTCTGCTTTGAAATGTGCTGGTATTTATTTTGATTGCTTGGAACTATAGTTGAATTCATCAAATGTTTATATAAGGTTTTGTCTCCATTTTATCCAAATGTTTTGAAAGGAATATAAGAGGTCCAAGTAACTAGTCGTGAACTATAACTCACTTCACTGTAGTCAAGTCAAGTACCGTACCATAGCAGAGAAAAAAAATGGTGAAAACATTCTTAGTCACACAAAATAATTCTTCTTACAAAATAATTCTTCTTCTTCCTCAACTAGATCTTCTTCTTCTTTTACTTTCTTGTAAATTGATGTCCGATTTTTATATTAAATGAGTAGTTTTCTGGGACATTCCCAGACAGTGGATAGCTGCTTGTTTGGCAAATGTACTGGTTTGCTGCAAGTACATTAAATTCGAGCGCATTAATGAATATAAATAAATAAGAATGAGACAAGATTTCTGCAAAAGGGGTATTTTAGATGTGAATCTGAGAAAACGGTCTTTCTGGGTTTGTTTATCCCAATAACACAGAAGTACAAGTTTAAATTTTCTACTATAGATAAACCACATCAATAGCTTGCAAAAATGTTCAACGATACATGCGACATAACATTTATTTTGATGCATTTACTTTGTCGATAGAGGAGAAGTCGGAGCACATCAGTAATTACACAGAATTTCATAAACAATAATGAAGTTAATAAACCAAAATTTTTATTATATCTTCAAAGAATAGTTCGCAGCGCATAAACAACAATAAATCATAATTTACTCCCAGCTCTTTTTACTGCTACAAGGATAGTAGTTGTAAACAACTACACTTTTTACAAGTACAAGCATATGGTACCTCAAAGGATTATTAAAAAAAATCTAGGAAGATACGACAATCTAAGGAAGGCAACTCCTCATGGGTGCAAATATGAGGATATACAGGCAGAAGTTCAACCTTGTAATAAGAAACGTACGCAGAAATTGACTTTGGAGCGGTTCAAAATTTCAAACAGAGTACAAATTGAAAAAAAGAACACAGAAGTACAAGGCTATCTTATACTCCGAACATTACCACGTGGTTTATGGTTTTCTCACTGAGAATGAAAAAACAGAATTTTTCTCACTTGAAAAAACATGAATTTTCTCACTTTTATGGAGGTTTTCTTGGACGATTATGGGTATTGGTCAATTTATTTGATGTTTTTCATGGATGTCAACAACAATTTATGTCTGTTTTATGGTTTTAGTCAGTGAGAATGAAAAAAACAGGATGTTTCTCACTTTTATGGATGTTTTTTTTGGACGGTTATGTGTGTTGGTCAATTTATTTGATGTTTTTCATGGATTTCAACATCAATTAATGTCTGTTTTATGGTTTTTGTCAGTGAGAATGAAAAACAGGAATTTTCTCCCTTTTAATGGATGTTTTCTGGATTATTGAGTCTAATGGGGAACCGGGTCAATGACACTTCGTTCAAGATCAATTGATTTGTTGTTTGGTGAATGTTAAGAGTTTCCAGGAATAGGAAACAGTTAGATCACGTGTTTCCTTCTCAGCCAATCAGCGAGTCGGATACATCCCCCTTCTCAGCCAATCAGAGGGCTGGTTACATATTAGCGGCGGAGGGAATATGAGGAAAGGATTTTTGCTATAGTTTTTATTAGTCTGTGAATAGAATTCAAAGGAGTGAGCAGAACAGTTTGACTTTACTCATTTGGATATATATATATTTTTTCTGATGATGAGTGGAATGTTTACCCTCTTAGAAGTTGATAGTGGAGTTGATGGTAATAATACAAGAGCACCAAACATTGCGGTGGAAATCACGAGAGGATCACGGCTTTGTCTGGAATGGGATGAAGTATATGCAAGATATATGATATCCTTGAGCAAATATAAAATGGAGGTTCAATTATGTTTCGCTGCAAAAGTTGATATAGCACATGTAAATAGACTTCAATGTGCTTTAAGTGCATTGGTGAAACATATCGAAGACAATAAACTGTATCGCTAATGGTACATGCATAGTATTATTGTTGTTGTTGTAATTATTCAATACAATTGTTTCGAAATCGAAAATGTTCCCTTTCATTTCTGGTTAGGGCTAACGAATCAGGGTCAGTCTAGAGTCAGCAGTCAGAGTGAAAGGATTGAAAAATGAATAAATTTGAGAAAGAGAGAATTAGATCAAATCTAGTGTTTATGGAAAAACATTTGATTTTGGATGATGATTTTCTCGAGTTATCTCTTCAACGCAGGATATTCTCTCGTCAGGGAACACTTGATAATATAATGAGGAGTGATTCTCCCCCATTGGACTATTGTATGAAACTTTTAAAACGTGACTCAAGTGCTTATAGTCAATTTATTGATATATTAATTGAAACAAAGCAGAATCATATCGTGGATATACTTTTGAAAACATTGCCAATGGATTCAATGAAGATGGCTCCCCCGTCATTCGAAAGAGGTAACGTCACAGGGCTACTCCTCTTCCCATTCCCCGCACTGAATTTATCGAGCGAGGACGATCAGTTTCGTTTTAGCTGTTAGTGAGTCAAGTGACATTGGAAACCAAAAAAAGTTCTATACATATCCATTGTGCATGTACACTCTTGGCAGTTGGACTCAAAGTGAGAATTGTACAATTATTGATGACTATAGTGAAAAGTGTAAATTCTGTAATCCTTGTAAATTACATAGAGGCTATGCAGTACAAATTAAAGGATGTAATTCATGTCTTGAGGAGGTGTGTGACTCTCATCCTAGAGGGCACCTGTGCTCCAATTGTCACTATGATAAATGTGATCAGTGGGAGAATACTTACCCCGCTATGATTGGAAAGAATCCTAACCGTGATTTTAGTTTATTTCTACGAGATTGGTATCGTCGTGGATTTAGATTATTCTGGGAAGAGGAATCCTTCTACGATTCAACTGTTGGGGTAACAAGACAATTTGGTTTCTACGTCATCGTTGTGACGACACTGCCTACTATGACTATAAACCAAGTGATTTTTATTTGGCAGTTACCGAATGTGATTCACCATTTGAAAACACTGTATGTGATATTGCTTCAAATAGACAGATTGAAACTCGTGAATTTCATAATATGAATGCAAATAGTATCATTGACTATACAAAGAGATATGACAAGAGTGAAGTTACATTGTACTGTAGAAAATATGACCCTGACTTTGCAGTCAATCAAGATCAATATACAGTGAATCCAAATGATTTACCAGCATTAGTGGTACACGACAGTTGCCTATACATCGAAGAAGAAGAAATCTAAAGACATTATTGTATATATATGCATTTTATTAATAAACAAATTCACAAACATTTTTTAAGCACTTTACTCTTAGGGCACTGAAATCAATACTGTATAGGTCTGAGAGGATATTTTCCACTAGAAAGTCATTCGGACGAGGATTGTCACCATAAATGTGGAGAAACTGCTTGTAAGTATAGCCGCGACATCGGAACACAAAATATAGTAGTGCATGGAAGCCACAGCTTTTAGTCGTTAGATCCTGCACCCTCTTCCGATTTTGAATAATAGTTTCCCCTCTGCTCTCAATATAGTTGCTGATGTGGGGTGTGTAGAATGTATAGGGTAGACCAAGAGGATCAAAAAATTCAATCGTCTTCATTGTTTGAAAGATGCACAGCCAATGACCCGTCAGCACAGTCGACGGACTGCTATTAACAATAATCAAGGTATTGTTGACACTTTGAATTTTTCCAAGAAAGTCCGAGGGTAGACAATAGGATTTGTACTGGGACATGTAGGGGTCCATATTAAATACATTGATTATTTGACTGGTGTTCATGGCGCCAAGTCTAGTAGAACACTGCCTTCGGGAGTGATTTCCCAATAGGTTTAATATTGATTTAGTGAGATTAGTGCAATACTCTCAGCCAATGGGTCGGCAAATGTTCACTCTAAACGCACACTCCCCGTACGTACTATACTCATATCCTGTGTGCCAGACAAATCCAGTACAATGATACCATGTGTTTTAGCAAACATATCTTCGGTTATACCATTTTCAAATAGTTGTGAATCATGATCTAGGGTTTGCATGGTCAACTCATACAATGTTCTATAGGATTTATCAAAAGATAGATTGTAGAGTGGGATACCGTTTACCTTGCACACAAGAGATGAAAGTCCAAATATCTCGAATTTATGTGGGCATTCAGTCCACGATCCTATTGCACTGGCGCTTTTTACAAATGCCAAAGCGAGTTTTGATGGAATTTCGCCATTGATAAAGGATGAATCGGTGAAGGTGCGTGAGCCCATGGCAATATGACGTTGATTGGTGATTGTATGAGGAACAAGTAGTTTAATATTATTTCCATTGGCTCTCAGTTTTTCCACTGCCAAAGCAACAGAACTCATGACCTGTTGTTTGCGTACATGAAGTATTGCCGAGGTGAGGGAGAGACTTACATCAAGATTGGCAGCAAGTTCTTTTCTCAATATGAAATTGGAGGGTGCAAGTGTCAGTTTTATATCCACTTTAACATTGGGCGGCAGCCATTGGGGTATATTAAATATTTCATGATATATTTTTCCAACTAGATGTAATTCACTAGTTGTAGCATTTTTAAGTGCATCTGTACTATCAGTATTAGTAATATATTCATATCCATTGGAGATGCCTCTCAATTCCTTGTATGACTTGGGCGTCATCAGCATGAATTGCATATAGCTTGTATAATTTGAGAGATTGTTGCTTGTGCTCACCAGTGTGCCATTGATGTAGACACTGATTTGACGAAATAGATTATGTAATATACAATTTTCATAGGATATTCCATCGGCCCGAATTGGCATTGTATAATCGGATTTCCGGACTTTCATTTGCAAATCTATAAATGTCGAAGACATGTCCATAAAGTAGTCTTCATATGAATAAATTTGAAAGTGGATATTATCGGAGAGGGGTTGTTGTGGATAAAATTGTTCATAGTATCCATGCTTGACACTCACATCAACATTTTCAGCATTGAATAGATTCAATGAGGCGGTGATTGAAGGTTGAGAATCCTTATGTGGCAGGTAGGACATCTTAAGAGAAGAAATCTAGTTTCGATCTAACAATTTTCTTCCTGGGGCTTCTTCTTCTGTTTACACTATGTGTCGGCTTTTTCCTTCTTTTCTTTGACAAGAGGGGTGATGTCTATTGTTTCCGACCTGAGTGGAGACTGATGAGTGATGCATTGTTTCTAGACCTTTTTAAGCCTTTACCATTTTTTTTTAATTTCTCACCAAGGGTTCGCACACTGGACCTAAGATTTTCCGAAGCACTTTTTTAAAAATCCTTGCCAGAGCCCCAATCGTATAGTGTAGAGGATGCAAAATCTGTCGCAGCCGGTACAAGATTTTTTCTAGCCAGTGGTAGTGAAGAGCGAAAGAGCTTAGAAAACCACCTGCCAAGACCGTAGCCAGACATTGACGAGCGACCTTTGTAATAGTCCATTCCATTGCCCTGTTGTCTTGGTCCAAGAGTATTAACATAGCAGTCAATATCAGGACAAGTGAATACCACTTTTCTATTAGACATCTTGTTGAACGATGGGACGAAAATGGCATGTAATCACAGCCAAACCTTTTGAAATTGCTATGGGATCACCCAATTCTGTTCTTAGTGTTAACTGACAGAGTTCCAAATAGGAAGTGTTTACGGGAATATACTGAAGATGCTTTATATTGTAGTGGTGAATATATTCTTGATTGGTTTTTCGTTCAAGAACTCGTAGGAGGGGGACATTTGAATTACCAACCCGAGATGTTTCCACAAATGAAGCGTAGAGAAATATACAAGTGTCTGTGGAGAAGGCAGGCGGGTAGTCAGCAAAAATGAAATTAGTGTTTCCGGCACTTTTACCATTGATTATATTGAGCTTAAAGCCAAGAACATCCTTTAGGTTATCATTGAGAATAACCTTTTTGTTGGCAATAGGTGAACTAATGTAGATCCTACCCTCCTCCTTTGAATAGTTGAAATGAAAAGCTCCTTTTTCACGAGCGGAAATTCTTTTATTAATAGAACGACATAAATCATTCATACAGGTGAGTTCCTCGTAGGGTAATTCAATATATGGATAATTCATCCAATTGATTTTTTGAATTTGTTCTTGATCACTTGAGGATGGTGGTGGCGGCCAATCATAGGGTCTAATTTTTATATCATATTTACGATCTTTTCTCAGGATGTCGTAGGTATTTTTGAGAATACAGTCGACAAGAGCCACTTCACACTTTCCGTCGTCGAATTTGATGGTGGGGAGAGTTTCGTCCAAAAATCACTTGTTCTATTCAAGTCATTGTAGAGAGGATCGGAAACATTGGACATGAAAGTCACATAGAAATCATTGGGCATTGTCAATGTCTTCAGCACTGACCCAAGAATCAAAATCTGAGTTGTATCCTAGCCAGCGAACAAGCAACTGTCTCTTGCCCCTACGAGTACGACTCTTTAATATCTTTTCAATTTGATACATTTCACTAGTGTTTCTAACTTTTTGCAGTTCATATTCATAAAAACTGCCGAGAATCTCATCATCTTTGGTGTCTCGCAGTCGATATGTCGTGGGCTCGGTGTCCAGGATTTTGGACACTTTAAAAAGTTCAGTGCTCCATAAATAATTCCCCTTTTCAAAAATATTGGTGGTTCTATTAATTCGAACAGTTTCACCAACATTGAATTTCTTCTTCACATTTTTTTTCTTTTTCACCATTGGAATATTGCTTTAGAAAAGCATCAAATGTATTTTCATTGTAGTGAACATCCCGAGGGCTTGAGTTGGACAGAGATCGATGAGGTCGATGGTTGTATATCTGCATGATTTTATCTAAATCATGAATAAAAACCGGTGTATTTTTCAGGCTACAATATCTTGAAATTAATAGACGAATCGTTCTTATTATAATCGTTCAGCCAATGCAGCCTTTATTGGGCTTTGACTATGATAAAGTGTAGTATTATATTTCAAAAGAACCTTTTGCACATGGGGATTAACAAATTCACTGCCACGATCCGATTGAATTTTTCTATATGAATCCTGTTCAAGAATACTTTCAATGGCCTGAGCAACTTCAACACCTCTCTTTGATCGCAGTGGAATGGCATAGGCATAGCAACTAAAGACACTGATTGACACCAGAATATATCTGTAGGGTGCATTGTGACGCTGTTGAAATGCGTCTAAAGTTAAAAGATCCGTTTGCATTATATGCAGAGGGAAAAAGGCTTTAGTTTGTCGATATTGTTTGCTCCGAAGCCTGTGATTCCGATGCAGTGTGTAACTCGATTCATTCTCTAGATACTCTTTTGCTTTTCAATGTGGTGCCGGAGACAACTTTAGAAAGCGTTTTGGGAGAACTTAAACTTCTCGTTCACCAATATTTTAATAGACACCTTTCAGAACTTCATCCATTTTGAACGCAAGCACGTAGTGCAATGTCCACTCCCCTTTTGCACACTGGAGGGTGAATAAATTCGTCTTCGCTTTTGACTAGCAGCCACAGGTGTTGTAAAATCATTGCTGCTGATAGTATTTTCAAATATTGAATCTTATTCTTCTTTTTTAAATGGCGTTGGTGTTGTTGGAGGACTATATTCTCTTAGTTTCTTTAGAATTTGCTTATTGCCAATAAGACTTTTGGGAAAGTTTGATACACTTAGAAAGGTGTATAGATTATTGTCAAAGGATAATAGTCCTTTACGATTCATCACCATATCACAAATTAAATCAACTAGATTATAACTTTTTCCCTGAATTATAATTCGTTTCCCTGTGCTATCGACTTGAACTTGATGTTCATCAGCAGTTTCCAACATGAGATAAGTTAATACTATTTTACTCTGTTCTCGATAGGTCAGTGGCATAGGTTTCCGATTTTCGATACAATTGAATTCAATTCCTTCTCCTTTGATTGCACTGCTGCAGAATCTTGAGGAGGTGTTTCCTGTTTAGAGGGATCAGTGGCGGCGGCGGTGGGTCTCTCACGATATGGTTTATGTTTGTCCACACGTCGCAATGCATCTTGAAGTAAAAGTAGTTTTTTGTCATCGGCAATATTCTCATCATTAATGAATTTTCTTAGATTGTCTTCAAAATGTTCGACGGGCGAGAGGACAAGTTCAAATGGTGTCAATTTATAGGGTTTAGCCATTCTCTCTCTCTAGAGAAAACTGTTTACAAGTCCTGCAATTATTGGCAGTAAAAGTGTGAAAAAACTACCGCCCGCTTGAAGGAGCCGTTTTCTTTTAAAAATTTTTCCCTTGTTTTTACAAGCCAAGGCGAGTACAGTGGAACGATGTTGCTTTGTCTGTTGTCTAACACCTTCTGGCAGTTGAAAATTGCCCTCAGTTAAATTTAAACAAAGTTCAGATATTAGATTAATGAAATCATTGTCAACACCATGTTTGAGTATGGCATTCCTAAGCAAGGGTTTTGAAGTACTTAAAACGGAAAATAAATGCCGTTGTTCGTGTAGTTTCTTCAGTGTCATAATGGCAACTAATAGCCTTTTCTACTGTTCACCGGAAGATATACTGTAATTTCATTGTTGAAAATGTCGGTGACTACACGTAGATCCTCGGGTGTGCTCTGATTAAGATCCAGCAAAATGTAACCGTAGGGTTTGTTAGTCGCCTGAGTGTACGCTGACAACAGAAATTTAGGGGCGCCGGGGTATATCTGTTTATTGAGAGTTATGAGCGAGCTAGAATCACGAACAACTCGATAGATAATATAGATAGTGCAATTCAAAGCAAGGGTTCGCATACATTTGCTCTGATGAAACAGATTGTGTAGAACTAGGGTTATGGAAATGTGTTCATGATGGGAGCGAACAGTGAACAGTTGTAGCATTTCCTGTGAGAACTGTTCAATGGATTCAGCCAAATCATCAATAATCAACTAAGAGTTCGATTCAATACTATTGAAAACATCAAGTCCCCGTATGAATTGTATTGGTATGGTTGTGGCAATTGCTTTTATTTGATCATAGGGCTCTTGCCAAATACTATAGCAATAGTAGATTTTTTTCGGCTTTTCCAAAAACATTTAATCACAATTTTTAATTATTTTAGTTAAGAGTGTTGTTTTCCCCGACATTGAGGGCCCACACAGAAACGATCTGAAGGGTGTTTTAAATTGATACATGCTGCTGCTGCTGTTGTTGGACTACAATTAACTGTAAATCATACGTGTCCAATGAATAAGTAGTAGTAGCAATAATTATCCCATAGATTTATCTAGTACTGGTTAACAACAAAAAAACAATATTTCATGGCAGCATTTATTTCGGCAACATGAAAACAAATATTTGATCAACGTGAACTGCAACGATAAGAATAACACTTGTTCAACAAGAACACTTGACAATAATATTTTATGGCAGCATTTATTTCGAGACTGCATGAAAACTCTATTTGTTCAACATGAACTGCAATGATAAAAATGACACTTTATGTTCAACATAAATAAAAAACACTTTTTGTCCATGAAGAGTAACACTTATTGTCTTTAAAAACACTTTTTGTGCATCAACATGTACAACACTTATTGTCTTTAAACACTTTTCTATGCAACAACACTTGAAAACAACAGAAAACACATGGAACATGAACTAGCACAGTTGAACATTATGAATTTAAAAGTGGGCCCCCCACTCCCCGGGAGCCACGGGGCGCAAATGGACTTTACACAATAGTTGTCGTCACTGCGGCAGGTTAGTTGAGGTTGGGTCAGTGGTGGTTAAGGTGGTTAGTTGAGGTTAGGTTAAGGTGAGGTTGGGTTAGTTAATTTATGAATGGGTTGGTGGTGGTGGTTAGTTGATTAGTCAGATTAGGTTAATTTATCCAGACCAAGTTGATTGCGATAGTCTATGCATTCAACTCGGTCTGAAATACGGTAGTGGTCATGAGGCAGGACACTCACACCATTCTCGAGCACATAGACTTTGTCAGATATACATGACATTGCATTCTTTTCCACTCTCACAGTTTAATTTCTATACTGTAGAGAGCGAATTGCCAGCACTTGTGCTCTCGGCACTAAGCTACTTTCCACACAGTCTCTGTACACGCTCATGTTGAAATTGCTCTTTACAAAATGTGTAGGCATCCCTTTACACGCCTTCTTTTCATCCCCACTATGAATTTTAACGCAATAAACTTTAGGACCCGGGAACACCCCCCTGGATATCAAATCATTCTCCGTCTCTGATTTTGACATTAATAGTTGGTTGGGGGCTTGACGTTTCACCAACTCGGGGTAGAGTGATGGATTCCAGTTGGTGAAATCCATCCGCGAGCTGATGTGTTCCCCCTTTTCTAAATCACCCAATAAATCTTCGGTCCCATTTACCTTTAACAGCAGAGAATCTGTATTCCCATAGTAAACTTGAACCTCCACCTCCCGTGGCCATTGCACCTTGCACACATTGTAAAAAAAAGACAACATGAGCTTTTTGGAAATTTCCAGTACTGAACTGCCGCCTGCTATATTCTTGTTCAGTACCACATTTCGCTTTCGCCTGTGTAGAAGAACCATGCCAGTCTCTATGCTCGTGAACAATGTAAAATTGGGATCGGCAATAATTCGTGCACACTCTAGAGGGTCAGTCACAACGTCGCAGCGAGATCTATTACGTACGCTTTCACACATTTTGCCAAACGCTGAATTTAGGATGAGTTTGTACATTTCCTTCTCTACCTTTAAGTTTGCCCTAGAGCGTTTATCGACAAAAGTATCGATAAACGTTTTTAAATATGGTCGCTGATTGAACTGCAGGACCCTATGTATTTTGGGGATTTTGAAACCATTGTTCACCATCCAGTGCAAAAGCACATGGTGAACAACGATATTCTCCTTAGGGTCCAAATCAGCGATCAGTTTCTGTTTGGAGGGAGTCCAGTGCATCCCCATATCCTCAACCAATGATCGATTGTAGGAACTCAAGGAGTCCCTGCTCACGGGTCGATTGATACAGGGAAAAACAAAATCTTTGACTGAGTCGTGAAGCGCCAGCGGAATGTAACCGTCAATTTCAAAGAACCATCCTTGTGGCCCATTGTCTTCGACAGTGGTAATGTCGGGGAACTCACAAGGATTCTCAAGCCATTGATAGTTCCCACACGGCAAAGAGTAGTGAGACATTGCCGAGGGGTACAATGAGTTCATGTCCAAGAACACTGCATTCGACTTTGCACCGCTGTTTTGTCCGCTTGGATCGGTTGACAAGACGCGGTCCCCATGAAAAACATACCCTCCCCTCAGTGAACGCTCTACAAAAAGGTGCTGATCTACGTCGGTGATTAGGCCTATTTCCTCCCTACTGATTTTTAAAATCAAATCCATCACCAAATGGGGTGTGGAAAAATAATAGCTTATATATAACCCGAACTCTGAATAGATTTGGTCTGTGTTCTTACAGACTATATCCAACAGAGTTAGAACGTCACTGGCCAAGTACAGTCTACAATAATCCCACCCATTTTTACAATCCCCCTTGGACCACACCTTCTTGGCAAACTCATACTCATACAAAGCAGAATCATATGCAAGCTATATGCAATTCATGCTGATGACACCCAAGTCATACAAGGAATTGAGAGGCGCCTCCAATGGATATGAATATATTACTAATACTGATAGTACAGATGCACTTAAAAATGCTACAACTAGTGAATTACATCTAGTTGGAAAAATATATCATGAAATATTTAATATACCCCAATGGCTGCCGCCCAATATTAAAGTGGATATAAAACTAACGCTTGCACCCTCTATTTCATATTGAGAAAAGAACTTGCTGCCAATCCTGATGTAAGTCTCTCCCTCACCTCGGCAATACTTCATGTACGCAAACAACAGGTTATGAGTTCTGTTGCTTTGGCAGTGGAAAAACTGAGAGCCAATGGAAATAATATTAAACTACTTGTTCCTCATGCAATCACCAATCAACGTCATATTGCCATGGGCTCACGCACCTTCACCGATTCATCCTTTATCAATGGCGAAATTCCGTCAAAACTCGCTTTGGCATTTGTAAAAAGCGCCAGTGCAATAGGATCGTGGACTGAATGCCCACATAAATTCGAGATGTTTGGACTTTCATCTCTTGTGTGCAAAGTAAACGGCATCCCACTCTACAATCTATCTTTTGATAAATCCTAAGGAACATTGTATGAGTTGACCATGCAAACCCTAGATCATGATTCACAACTATTTGAAAATGGTATAACCGAAGATATGTTTGCTAAAACACATGGTATCATTGTACTGGATTTGTCTGGCACACAGGATATGAGTATAGTACGTACGGGGAGTGTGCGTTTAGAGTGTACATTTGCCGACCCATTGGCTGAGAGTATTGCACTAATCTCACTAAATCAATATGAAACCTATTGGGAAATCACTCCCGAAGGCATTGTTCTACTAGACTTGGCGGCATGAACACCAGTCAAATAATCAATGTATTTAATATGGACCCCTACATGTCCCAGTACAAATCCTATTGTCTACCCTCGGACTTTCTTGGAAAAATTCAAAGTGTCAACAATACCTTGATTATTGTTAATAGCAGTCCGTCGACTGTGCTGACGGGTCATTGGCTGTGCATCTTTCAAACAATGAAGACGATTGAATTTTTTGACCCTCTTGGTCTACCCTGCACATTTTACACACCTCACATCAGCAACTATATTGAGAGCAGTGGGAAAACTATTATTCAAAATCGGAAGAGGGTTCAGGATCTAACGACTAAAAGCTATGGCTTCCATGCACTACTATATTTTGTGTTCCGATGTCGCGGCTATACTTACAAGCAGTTTCTCCACATTTATAGTGACAATCAACGTCTGAACGACTTTCTAGTGGAAAATATCCTCTCAGACCTATACAGTATTGATTTCAGTGCCCTAAGAGTAAAGTGCTTAAAAAATGTTTGTGAATTTGTTTATTAATAAAATGCATATATATATATACAACAATGTCTTTAAATCTTCACTTTAGATTTCTTCTTCTTCTTCTTTGATGTATAGGCAACTGTCGTGAACCACTAATGCTGGTAAATCATTTGGATTCACTGTATATTGATCTTGATTAACTGCAAAGTCAGGGTCACATTTTCTAAAGTACAATGTAACTTCACTCTTGTCATATCTCTTTGTATAGTCAATGATACTATTTGCATTCATATTATGAAATTCACGAGTTTCAATCTGTCTATTTGAAGCAATATCACATACAGTGTTTTCAAATGGTGAATCACATTCGGTAACTGCCAAATAAAAATCTCTTGGTTTATAGTCATAGTAGGCAGTGTCGTCACAACGATGACGTAGAAACCAAATTGTCTTGTTACCCCAACAGTTGAATCGTAGACCAGATTCCTCTTCCCAGAATAATTTAAATCCACGACGATACCAATCTTGTAGAAATAAACTAAAATCACGTTTGGGATTCTTTCCAATCATAGCGGGGTAAGTATTCTCCCACTGATCACATTTATCATAGTGACAATTGGAGCACAGGTGCCCTCTAAGATGAGAGTCACACACCTCCTCAAGACATGAATTACATCCTTTAATTTGTACTGCATAGCCTCTATGTAATTTACAAGGATTACATAATTTGCACTTTTCATTATAGTCATCAATAATTGTACAATTCTCACATTGAGTCCAACTGCAAAGAGTGTACATGCACAATGGACATGTATAGAACATTTTTTTTTGGTTTCCGATGTCACCTCTCTCACAGCTAAAACGAAACTGATCGTTCCTGCTGACGGATAAATTCAAGGTGGAGGAATGGGGAGAGGAGTAACTCTGTGACGTTACCTCTTTCGAAGGAGGAGCCATCTACATTGAATCCATTGGCAATGTTTTCAAAAGTATATCCACGATATGATTCTGCTTTGCTCCAATTAATATATCAATAAATTCAGTATAAGCATTTGAATCACATTTTAAAAGTTTCATACAATAGTCCAGTGGGGGAGAATCACTCCTCATTATATTGTCAAGTGTTCCCTGACGAGAGAATATCCTGCGTTGAAGAGATAACTCGAGAAAATCATCATCCAAAATCAAATGTTTTTCCATAAACACTAGATTTGATCTAATTCTCTCTTTCTCAAATTTACTCATTTTTCAATCCTTTCACTCTGACTGCTGACTCTAGACTGACCCTGATTCGTTAGCCCCTAACCGGAAAAGAAAGGGAACATTTTCGATTTCGAAACAATTTTATTGAATAATTACAACAACAATAATAGGTAGCATGTACAATTAGCTATACAGTTATTGTCTTCGATATGTTTCACTAATGCACTTAAAGCACATTGACGTCTATTCACATGTGCTATATCAACTTTTGCAGCGAAACATAATTGACCCTCCATTTTAAATTTGCTCAAGGATATCACATATCTTGCATATACTTCATCCCATTCCAGAAAAAGTCGTGATCCTCTCGTGATTTCCACCGCAATGTTTGGTGCTCTTGTATTATTACCATCAACTCCACTATCAACTTCTAATAGGGTAAACATTCCACTCATCGCCATCACAAATATATATCCAAATGAGTAAAGTCAAAACTGTTCTTCTCACTCCTTTGAATTCTATTCACAGACTAATAAAACTATAGCAAAAATCCTTTCCTCATATTCCCTCCGCCGCTAATATGTAAGCAAGCCCTCTGATTGGCTGAGAAGGAAACACGTGATCTAACTGTTTCCTATTTCTGGACACCTTCACATTCGCCTCGAGCGTGCACTTGACCAAAACAACAAATAAATCGACCTTGGAAAAAGAGGTCATTGACCCCATTAACCACGTGTTCTCCCCAGGGACTCTATGCCCATATATGGTGTGGGCGTGGGAGTCTATGCCCTTATTTGGTGTGGGCGTGGGAGTAGCACCCCCCTCTCTACTCATAGGTCAATAAGAGGAACTACTCAATATATATCCGTTTTTTATTGTCATTTTCAAGTGGCTACAATATTTTTGGCCCTGGATTCATTTCTGAAAGTGTCATTCACCTAAAAGAGGCCCTACACGGTCAATCATTTTGATCAAAAGCTTCCGTAAGTCGATTGACTCAAGCATGAGTGCCCGTCTAGGAACCTGTTTGACGCTTGGGTCAAGTGGTGACGGTGATTGATAGAAAGTTTGAATGAGTCAAACATTTTGATCAAAAGCAGTGTGTTAGATTAGCTTTGGTCGAGATTGAAGGGTCAATTGAAGATTAATTGAAGGACACCTCAATGGATAGACGGAGACTTTTGATCAAAATAATTGACTATCTAGGGCCTCCTTAACTCAACTACTTTCCTAGATAGCAAGAAGTGTCGAAACTACAACTTTAGGCTACCCCATATTTTCCTAATGTACCCTTTTATGTCATTTTGATAGTATGGGTCCCATCCAAAGCAAATTCTTGGACCCGTGGCTGGTAAGATAAGATTTTTATTTCAGAAAAATTGGCTACCACAAGCAGAGATGGTTCATTCACGCTTTAAAAAAGTGCACAAGCCTAAGGTCTTCGCCGAATTTTATCAGTTTCAGAGTAGACTTAGAAAAGGTTTGTTTTGGTTGCTGCTTCTCCATCGCCTTACTGCAAGTTGCATACTCACTTTTCCATTACCAATTATAATGGTTATGCCCAACAACTTTTAACTTCCTTCTGTAAAAATTGATGTCAAATGTTAAATTAAACCTTTTTCACTTGTTATTTATACTTTGATTTACTTCTTCGCAAGTGGACGAAAAAAAACAGAAAGACGCCTGGGAAACGGCCCAGGCAGAGATAACAGAGATCATACCGGCTAGCTGTTCTATCTTTTACACTTAAATAACTCAATTTGAATTTTGTTATTTCGCTTAATACTTTTTCTATCATCTTTTCATAAGAGATTACAAAGAGCACATAATGGGCAAAAAGAGTGCAAATCTGGTCCATGGAGTGAAAGAGTGCAATGAAAAAAAAGCGCATCCCAAACAAAAAGTGTGGAAGTTGGCAACCCTAGTCAGAACAGTGACAGGGGCAGCGTGCCTTTTTTGACTAGCACACGCATTCAACACCTTGCACTCTTTTTTGGTATTGATTTGTACTCTTTTTTGAGCTCAGCAGTTGGCATCCCTGATACAGGGAGAGGATTGTTACCGGGACTTTGTTTTCTCTCTATAAAGTTTTGAGAATTTGAGCATTAATATTGTCGCCAAGAAACAGAAAGTAGTGACTAAAAAAGGCCCCAAAAGGCCCCAGAGTCCGTACAGGGAAAATCAGTAAAACTAGTATGACTACTTTATTTAAAGAAAAATGTGGACGTAAATAAACTAACATTGAGAGCCAGTTACTGTGAATGCTTAGTTTCTGATCGATAGCTGATAAAAATTTAAAGCTGTTGTGGCCAGTTTTGTTTTGGCACTCTGCCTGGGCCAAACCAGTGGCAACTGGTTCTGTTGTCTGCCCAACTTTTTTCTTGATTTTCCTCCTACACAAAGATGTCTTACCAGTCAATCTTATTAGCAAAAGTAAAACAAAAGCATGAAAAACAGGCTGTTTCTCTGAGAATTTTCAATCAAATATCTGGGAGATTTAAGGCCATTCCGGTGTAACTCGGCACTCATGGTAATAATCCCCCTTCCTGTATGACAAGGCTGAAATATTTGCCAACGTCGATGTTCATCAGAGTACACCTCTTCAGTGAAACTCCTAGAATCATTTTGGCCTAGAAGACATGATTTTGTCTAGGTAAACTGAGACGGTTTCTTGATTGATGGTTCAAAGAAAACTTTGTGAGAACTGCACATATGAACTCCGGCTAGCTCCCCTGTATTATAGGACAATTATTGCCTCGTTTCTGTTGTCATTGTGTCTCTACAAGCACATGGAGATAATTATCTGGCAATGACTCAGGGAAGTAATTTACTACAGCGGTATAAAAGATCCACAGAGGGTGCTTGTGATTACAGTCGACAGAAGCGTATGCTTATGAGGAAACAATTTGTCAGTAATTTGCAAATGTTGGGTAAACTCTTGTCCCTGACTAGAAAATCTGCAGCATTTTGGGTGCTCAAAGGCTTCATTTAGAGGATTAACAGTAGTGTAGTGTTTATTTCTGTGGCCAGATCCAAAGAGTGCCAGTAGAAATATAAGTATCTGGATTGACATTTAGAAGTAAATCTAAATAAGAAGTGGAAAAAAATAATATACATTTAGAAGTATAATTAATAATTAAAAAGTAAGTAGATGCCTCCAAAAATAAGTAGAAAGTAAGTAGATTCAATATTTGGAAGTAGAATAGTCCAAAAATAAGCATTGTACCACCAAAATAAGTAAAAGTTAAAACATTGCGTTAAGCAATCTTTGTTCTATCTGTGTGAGTCTACTTTTTAATAAATAATGTTTTTGCTTTAGTTCTTTCGATGGAAAGTTTGTCGTCTGATTCTGGTGTTGAAAAGACTTCGTCAGATGCTCATGAGGAGAACTCTGGTTATTTAAGCAATGAAGAGAAAAAAGGCAAGAGCAAAAGCTAGAAAAAGTGGACCTAGATCTGGAAAAGTTGAGAAGAGACTACGAAAGAAACAAAAATTCTGACCTGCTTGGCTGCATGTCCCTGAATTTACGTCTTGGCTGAAGAAAGATCCTTCTTTAGATTAAAAAGTTTATTGCTTGTATTTCAAGAAATCTCAAGCATGTGGCAAGTTGGAGCTAAGAAAACATATGGGCATGAATACATTTTTCAGTAAATTCATTTGAATTTTTTTCAGTTCTATACTGAAAACGTTTGACACTAAGAGCTCAAAATCTTATTCTATGGCAAAAAAAATATTTTTTTTCTTTTTAATTCTTATATAGCAATTCTTTCAAAACAATTCTTTTTAATGTTTTCACTTTTATAACTTTAAGAAATCAAAAATTAATTAAGATTTTAAGGAATAAATATCAGCATATATATATTAAACTGACAATGCAGATTTTTTTCAGTAAATTCATTTGAATTTTTTTCAGTAAAGTACAAATTATATTCTGGCTTTTAGAAAGCCTAGGGTTTAGAACCCTATTCAGATTAAGTCTTGGTTACCTCAAGTCTTGGTTAAGCCTGGGCGTGAATTTAAAGAAAAATCGAAATTAAATTAAAAAAAATTATTTTCAACTATGACTGGGAGAGGGGGTAATTTTCCTCAGGGAGACGCCGAATCTACTGAACTAGCTTTGCTTATTTTTGCACCATAGTAATTTAGACGGAAATGTAGCATTTCCCTTGAAAATTTTGAATGAAAATTCTGTGAATGCAGAATAAAAACACAATTGAAAAATTAAAATGAAAAAGAAAAAATTAATACCGTTTTTGACACATTTTCTTGACTAATTATAAATACATACATAGGTGGGCGTGTAGTAATAATTTAAGCTCGAAAGATGATTAACTTACAATAAAAATTCTTCTTATGTTAAAAATTATCTTATTAGCAGTCATGTTAAAATTACTGGGAGTTACAAAGTTGAATCAGAGCTCTCAAGCAGGGATGTAACTCCAACATTTTATTGGGGGGGGGGGGGCAAGAGGGATCTCCATCCTAAAAGTCAAGAGCATGGGCTATAGAATCATTTTTTCTCCAAATCATTGCCCACCTGAAACAACGCCACTGCTTTCAAGGTTATTTTTAGAAATAGAATTAATTATGAATACATTTTTTTGGCCATAGAATAAGATTTTGAGCTCTTCGTGTCAAATGTTTTCAGTAAAGAACTGAAAAAAATTCAAATGAATTTACTGAAAAAAATATGCATTGTCAGTTTAATGTACATATGCTGATATTTAGTCCATAAAATCTTAATTAATTTTTGATTTCTTAAGGTTATAAAAGTGAAAACATTAAAAAAATTTTTTGAATAAAGTACAAATTATATTCTGGCTTTTAGAAAGCATAGGGTTTAGAACCCTACTCAGATTAATTTCTGCTCGTTTTGAGTTTGACATATTTTAATTTCTGTTTGTTTTGGGTTTTATTTATTTATTGATACTGATTTGTGGTAGTTATATGCTTAGTAGATTATTTGATTCTATTTTGTTCATTAAACTGACCATACACATTTTTTTCAGTACATTCATTTTGAATTTTTTTCAGTAAAATACAAATTATATTCTAGCTTTTAGAACGCATGGGGTTTAGAACCCTAATCATATTAATTTCTGCTCGTTTTGAGTTTGACTTATTTTAATTTCTGTTTGTTTTGGGTTTTATTTATTTATTGATACTGATTTGTGGTAGTTGTATGCTTGGTACATGATTTGATTCTATTTTTGTTAATTTTTGGTTTAATGGAGTTCTTTACTTTTTTTAAAAAAACTTATTTTGTGGGAAAAGTTTTTTTAATTAACAGAAATCATAACCAATGCATAGAAATTAAGGGGAATTAATAGAAATCATAACCAATGCACAGAAATCCAGAAGAATTCATAAAAATCAGGGCCAACCCTAGAAATCCAGACCAAACCAGAGAAATCAAGACCAAACCATAGAAACCATGACCAAACTGTAGAAATCATGGGAGTATCAGTGGGGTAGCCGCTTACAAAAAATCAAAAACCTTGTTCATTAAAGATTGCATGTCATTTTAAGACATGGAAAAAAAGATGAGGGGGGGGGCTGGAAAGAAAGGGGGACCTGGAATGGGAGGGAGCCTAGAAGGTGGAGGGGGGGTGTATTCCTAAGGGACTTGGGTCCCTAGTAGGGGGTTTGGGTCCTGGCGCGACTCGGGGGGGGGGGGGCAAAGTTATGTGCAAGCCCGGCAATGGAAAACCGATGTGCACTGGGCCATTATATTACAATAATGATACCTGCCCTGTTGTATTCATAATCAATTATCAATAACCAATAATCGGATTGGCACCATTAGAGCACAAAAAGATCTCTATCAATTATTTGTTAGAATTAATATAAAATCTTTATTTCTTATACATAATGTTATTTAAAAGTCACTTCTATTTTTGAACATTCTTGGCAAACCAAACTCTAATAATAATGTTTCCAAAAATTTTCCTTATCGCTCCGGAACTTCATGCCAGATTGTCGACAGACTTGATGTTTTCAATGGCCTCTTGTATGGTGGGACAGGGCACCGCTTGTATTCACTGTATTGTTACACCGAGAAGATGTATGATTACGCAATATCAGGTAGGGTATAATTCTTTAAATTCGCGAAATTCTCAGAAACCGATGCGCAAAAAGGAAAGGGCACTGCTCATTCTGCATACAGTGTGTATGGTTGGAAAAGAAAACATGTCAATATCTATAGCTGCAGTTAACAAAAACGAAATCTACGACTTTGATTATGTAGATTGCAGCTTTGGTGGAATCGCTGTTAAACCTTCTTCGTGATTTGAAACCACTATCGAAGAAAAGAGTAGTGGCTCTGAGCCGACTCTCTTAGATTGACTCCATACTACTTATTTGCCCCAGGGCATAACTTGAATCGCCTGCCCCGGGCCCTGGGGGGTAGTGTTGACACCAGAGTTTTGTTATATGATCTTTGAACTATTTTGAACAAAATTGCTATCTAAAAATTTTTATCAGATGCATTTGGGAGAAAAGAGCATAAGAGGGGGGGGGACTAGTTGCCCTCCCATCATTTTTGAATCTTAAAAAGGGAACTAGAACTTCCAATTTCCAATCGAATGAGCCCCCTCCAAAATTTATGCGACGACCCCTTCCATATGAAGTGCCTCTGGGAAAAAATAATAATAAATAAATAATAAAACATTGGAGCCGTGTGACCTTTACTATAGGCAATGCTAGAGCGGTGCCTCTGTTTCCTAGCCTTAGTAACTTAGTCTTCTTATCATTTATTTTCAAACCTATTCTAGCACCCTGAACTTGCAAAACCTCTAAAAGTTCATTCATTTTGCTCACACTCTCATCTAGGATGCTTAAATCATTAGCATAATATGAGTCCAAGAGATATACAGCATAACCAGAGTCCTTGTGTTAATGTCTCCATTGCAGCCATTTCGCTTGTTTTTTTTTTATCAAATGCTGAATATTATAAACACTTTCCATAAAACAAAACTATAAATTGTAATCCATTTAATTTTTGCTAAATGTAATCAATATACTATGCTATGAAACGCTATAATCATTTGAAAATTTGTTTATCTGGATGACTAATATGTGAAACACACGCGTTGGACATCAGTTCATGTAGGTTGCAAATCAGATACCCCTTCTCAGCTTCTGAGCACAAATGTGCTCCCTCGCAGTCGGTATTAACATGGTAAGGATAGCTACTATCATGCTCGCATCTGCTACATTTGAGACTTCTGTTTTCACATCCCTTTTGAAGACAATTTTTGCCATAGTTTTTAGATATCCCGTCTAAGACACAAATATGTTCGAGGGATTTTTTAAGCAGTATCTTGAACCCTTGGAACTTCTGAGAAAGAGTGAGTTTCTCTAATATGGATTTAACATCGTGTATAGAAAATCTTTGCATGTCTATTATTCCTACAATTTCTAAAACTGTAACCGATCTGTTTTCGGGGTCTTTGGATAGCCAACTGTAAAGTGTCTTTAAAAAACCCTGAAATCTACCAAATGTGCTTCCTTTTAAAGCATTTCAACTACATCTAGCTAATTCTATAAAATCAGGAGCATTAAAATTGGTAACAAATTGGGGAGCTTCGTTCCCTTCTGCAACCACAAGAGCCATCTCTTTTATGACTGCTGTTTTTTTAAGTCGGTCACCATAAGTGAAGAAAATACTGTCAAGAAATTTTATATCTTGTGTAATAAAATAATTTTGGAGTAAATATTCAGCAATTTCCTCTTTAATGCCAAGAAAGTTGTACTTTTCCACAATGTATGTAAATGCATCTCTGTTCATTGTTACGAAACCAGAAACAGTTCCTTCTTTATAGAAATCTATTATAATTTTCATGGTTTCAAAGTTCACATCATTGGCTAGAACAATATTGGTTTGTTTTTCAAGCATATCTGATTCTAGCATGGCCTTGAAGACATCACTAACAGCTACTAAAAGGGATTTCTTGGCTTCAACATCACCACCATCACACTGAATAGTAGTCATGGGGCTTTCTTCTATATTGAAATTGGCCAAAATTTGTGTAAGGGCAGAAATTCGACTCATCTTTGTAAAAAGAATAAAATCAAATATGGGAATCATAGGATTGATAGAGTAAGAAGTCAGTAAGTTAATTTGAATGAACACGCACTACTGGATTTTGAAAAAAGGCAATAAATCGTCAAACTTTGGTAATTTTTGACAAGTAAACCCTCGGCTTCTTTGAGTTTTGTAAAGATACGCCTCTTTTGTATAGTTGATTGTTTCTTTAGTCTATTCGCATGGAAAAGTTAGTCCTAGAAACTTGAGTGGTATCTCATCCAACTGGAAATTATTAGTTCTAGCGTCCCTTGTAAAATTCAAAAGTTGCTTAAGGACAATCAGTCCCTACCATCCTGTTTCTTCCCAACTAGTGTCGTAGCCCCCCCCCCTATTGTGTATTTCATTACTTTCAAAGAGCCATTTTGTATAAAAATGGTATATAGTCCTAAAATGTCCAATCTCAGATGATGTGAATAACGCAACCTCAGGGATAAGGACATTAAATTCCCGAATTTTCTATCTCTTATCTATAATTTTGGGAATCAACGAGGTAAACACTGGTAAAGCCCAAAACTGCCCTAAGTCCTAACTCGGTGCAAGAACAAGCTAACTCGTGAATAAGTCTGGACTGGAGACTGTCTCGCTAAAAAAAAAAGAAAAAAGACTCAGAGCCAAAAACATCATAATTTCGATGACTAGGAAAAAAAAAACCCATAAGTTCGATGAATAAATTCAAAAAAAGGGCTCGTATTGAGTCGAAAAAAACCGAGTCATTTTCCATCTAAAGCAAGCTAAGCCTAAACTCCATCCTAAACGAGCTAAGTGTAAAAACAAGCTATTCTTGACTCGATGTAAAAACAAACTCAGCACAAGCTCTGGACTGGCTCGTTGCAAAAAACGAGCTAATTTCCGAGCCAGTGTAAAAATAAGCTATGCTGAGGCTGTGGACTTACTAGTAACACAAACGAGCTAGGTTCTGACTTGAAAATAAAAAACGACGGAAAAAAAATTAGTCCTGAAGGCTGAAGCTATGGTGACCCTCATCCTGTTACATCCTGTTGTGACATCCTGTCACATCCTACCTCATCCTATTGAATCTATACGATAGTTGATCTGCGATTCAATTACAAGAATATTATCGTATTATATTTGTTTTTACTGCTTGTTTCTTTGATTAAATGCACTCTGAGCTCATTCATTAAAAACAATTCTGAGCTATTGTAAAAAAGAAAAGAAAATTTGTTCCAGTTGAGAATCCCTTGGCTCTAAAACTTCAATTGAGGTGTATTCACGGCGGGAAAATTTTCGCAGATAAACAAATGAAAAATGTAGTTTTTCACAAGGAATCAATGCAACCACGGTTTCCTTCAAACATTTATTACCGTTAACAAATTCTTCTACGTCCGCCCGAGTCAAAATTTAAAATCTACTTATTCTTTCTTTCCAATTTTTCAAAGTTTCAGCTGAGTTCTTTTAAGCTGATGCACATAAAATGTTTGAATTTAGTTCAAAATTCACTCAAAATTTCATACTGCAAATTTGCAAATAGCATCTTTTGTTTTAGTTCAAACCAATATATTTCCTGGAGGTTTTGTAACTTAATACCCTCAGCCGGCCCAAAGATACTAAAGATGCAGACATTGTCTTTTGATTTAGTTATACATCTTTCTCAGTGCCTCATAAGACTCTTCATCCCTTTACTACCTCTGACCCTACTCCAACCTGAACTTTGAAGTCCAGATGGTCCCCCAAAATACTTCTAGAGTTTTATATGGATCTCCCATGCTTTTCCTGAGAAAATACAGATAAGCTGTTTTTGTAACCTGTGTAAGGATAGTTTCTTTCGGCCTACATTCCTACTTTGGTGAGAATATACTATAATCCAATCTTAGCACCGACATTCTCAAACAGATTGGAGACAAAATTTGGGCCCTCACACTCTTTCCTCTCTCCCAAGTCATAATTCGAGGTCTGCTTAGACCCTCAACTCTGTTTGGGACTTGCGAACGATCCCTAGAGACTCTTAGCTGATTAGATAACCAAGATCAAACATGGTCATTTCCTTTTAAAACCATTTCATGAACAATGGGTAATCATGGTTGCACCCCTGCAACCGAGTAAAGAATAAACCAGGGCCCATAGCAGTCGAAAGCTTAAAAACGCGTTTAGAAAAACAATTCTAGTGAAAAAAAAAAATCATTTCAAGTTGATTGAGGAGTGAGTTAATTTCATTTCTTTAAGAAGAAAGTGTTTATTCATCAACTATACCATCAACAAAACCTGAGACAATGATCAACACCACGTGGACATAATCTGCCATGGGGTATCATAAGGGGTGGGGGAAATATCACCCGTACTAATCGACTCATAAGGGGGCGAAGCTCGTTCGCAAGGAACCGATTTCTTAGTTGAGAGTGTCCTGGACCGGGATTATCCATGGGGTACGAAGGGCCGTGGATTAGAAGGTGAAACTGGTCACTGAGTGTCACAGACCATATAGTGCTACGGAGTCATGAACTACCATGGAGGTATCACAATGGGTTGGGACTGTCCTGGATAAGAAGTGATTAAGAAGGAGTAGAGGCTGGGACTACCTTATCCATGTGATAAGAAGTGCCATGGGGACAGGAATTGCACGACCCACAGCGTGCCACGGACCAAGAACTGTCATGGTCCATGGACGGTCATTCATTTCCTGTCATCTCCTCGAATGGTTTCATCATTTTGTTCAAAGGGTTATTCCCACAAAAAAATCGAATCAGGTCTGACGTTCGTAATAAATAAAAACACCATTTAAATGGTCATCTTACGCAACCACCTTAAAAAATAGTTGTTAACAGGTTTAGCGAATAATCATAGTACATTTGCAAAAAAGCGTGTCTTTGTCTAGGTCACGTCAAAGAATCAATGACAATGGACTTTAACAGTGACGCAATTTGGTCAAAATCCTGGGGGGGGGGGGGGGTAAAGTTGGAGCCAATTTTCCAAAATCAAGTGAACATGACAGTGAGAACTGAAAACTGAGTCATATTTTACCATAAAGGCAAAGATGCACTAGAGAGAAAAACATTGCAAATTACGCCCCGGAATTTAAATTTCTTGATACCTTTAATTACCTTGAGGAAAGTATCACCAGTTTAAACCCCCTCTCCAATTCCTGCGTTAACATCTGCCCGCATTTAATAGTATTAACGCCACAGGCACTGCAGTCACCCAAGTATCCCTTCGAATCCCAGTGCCGGCACCTTTTTTAAGATACTGAGTATTTGACAAAGTTTCTTGAAGATTTTTCTTCGAGACATTTTTTTTCTTTGAGACATTTTTTTCTTCGAGACGTTTTTTTTCTTCAAAATATTTTTCTTCTTCTTTGAGATGTTTTTTTTTCTTCGGGGTGTTTTTTTTCCAAGATTTTTTCCCCCTCATGGTGCAAGTCAAGTGAGGAACCCCGGATATAAAAAAAAATGATCATAGTACCCCGTCAAGCTGTTATTCCAATGTTTACTTATGTAGATGACCTAGTTTCGCGTGTCAATGATACTTGTTTTACTAGAACTTACGCAAGTTTTGTTTTGGTCCACTTACCTCAGTATTGGAAAAGAGTTCAGAGCGTCAACAATATGAATATTGATTTTCGTTCTTAGCATATTTTAGTTTTGGATATGAATACTTTTACTCTGTTGCAAGTTGAATGTGCTTGCAGCAGTGAAATGAAACCAAGAGTACCCAATGTTGCAGTAGAAATTACAACGGGTTGTTGGCTCACTCTTGAATGGGATGAGATGTTTGCAAAGTATGTGATATCAATGAGTAAATTTAGGTTGGACAAGCAGTTATTTTTTGCAGCAAAAGTGACTATAATTCATATACATAGACTACAAGATGGATTAAATACATTAGTGAAATATGTTGAAGACAATGATCTGAATCAGTATTTAAAAAAAGAGTGAAATTGTTACTATTCCATTTTTGAAAATAAAATTGTTTCGAAATCGAAAAAATGCTCTTCTTGTTAGATATTTTACTAGGTTGCCGTTTCTTTCTCTAGGGAACCAAAAGGCGACGAGAGGGTACTCGAGGTGGCAAAAATCTTCATTCCTTGCCTTTTTTAGTCTATAATCAGCAGTGAGAGTGTCAGGATTAAAAATGGATTGATTTAAGAAACAAAAAATCATGCAAAATCTTGTAACTTTGGAAAAATGTTTGAATCTAAATTATCATTCTCAAGAGTTATCAGTACAAAGGAAAAACTTCTCTCAAAGAATTCTTGAAGATAGAGTGAAAGATAAGTCTCCATCCTTGGACTGTTGTATGAGACTTATACGTCAGGTTTACTCAGTTTATAATGCCAAATGCATTTACTCAGTTTATTGTCATAAATGGGGACACCCAATGTCGTTGTTAAATGTATAAATGGACTGATAGATCATCCCTCTTTTAATTATCTATTAATCGTAAAAATTGATCAAGGGGGCATAGGAACAATAATAAAAAAAATCATATGGATTTTAAATAATTATTTGATGGATTTTTGCCAGCTATTTGAGTCTAGTGGTATGGCTAGTAAAATAAAATGTTTAAATGAGTTATCAAGAAATGATTTAATTAAAATTATTTTGGATTGTAATTAATAATACACCAAGTAATTAAAAACTAAACTAATTTATAATGCGATGTGTATTTCAGCCCCAACTAAATATGTTTAAAAATATAGAAAGTCTGATAAGACTTTTAATAAGGAGAAGAGACTATATTTATCTACAAATTTCAGTTGTAAACAAATAAAGGATATAAATTTACCTGGAATTTTAAACCAGCGGAATGTGAAATATGCCCTTCACAGTAATTTGAATTATAAGAATAATCCGATTATAGCATATAAGTTCTTAAATACGTTAGGGCAAATGATTTTTAATTATAATTTAATACTTCGGAAATTTGACTCGAATAGTAATTGGAAACCTGTTTGTAATTGTGAGCAATTTTTATCGTTTGTAAATCCAACTTACAAAAATATTATAACAGGTGACTTGGCGATAATAAAGCAACTTGATCTTCAGAGTATAATGAAAGTTCGGGCTAATTTTAGGTTTCTAATCATCTAAAACCCTCAAATGTCCTTAGTGGGTTAAATAATAATTTACATTTATTTATTGGTAAGTGATGCAAAACAGAGAAAATTAATAAGGATAGTTTTCAGAATTGGAAAAATTTGATTATAACTAGAATTAGAAATAAGATATATAATAATGCAAATAATCTTAATAATGAGGCAATATTTTATAATGCTAAGATAAAACAAGCAATCGCTTCTATACATAATGAATTTGTAATTGTACCTGTTGATAAGGCTAATAACAATTTTGCAATTATTTATCAGAGACTGTATTTTGATGTTTTATCAAAGGAGCTGCGTACAACAAATAATTATGAAAAGGTTCAAGAAGAGAATAACAGTTTAATGGAAAAAATGGAAGATATACTTAAAAAAAATTAATATTAAAATTAATGATAATGATAAAAATTTTCCTTCCTTATATTGGACAGCAATATTTCATAAGAATCGCCCTAAACCACGCTTTATCACTGGTGCAGCCAGGTGCCCATCCAGAACTGGGGCGACTGACCTGCCGTGTATTTTAGGGGGACCTAGGAATGAATTTAAGGCATATTGCCGGGGAACTAAAAAAGTTTCTAAGTTTAATCCATATCGCAGTGTCAATAATTCAGTACAAGTAATAGATTCTCTGACTATAGTTTCAGCCAAAAGAGTGAACTCATTTGATTTCACTACATTACATACAAATCTACAACTTAATTTGGTATTTAGAAATTTAAAAAAGATTACTAAGAAAGCTTTCCTTTTGTCCAGTTTTTTTTTATTTACGCTTATAATAAGAAGTCTAGATAGACTAACTTCTTTAATATTACTATTAGTTCAAGATGCTATAGCTTGGTTATGATATATTACTTACTATAATTTGATCTATTTAATACTTTTATATAAAATCTAATGGTAATCTTTATAAACAAATTATTGGAATTCCTATGGGTGTAATGTCATTCCATTTATAGCAGACTGGTTTTTAAGCTAATTAAAATATGAGTTTCTGATTGATAAAAAGAACCAAAGTAATGTTAAATATTCGACTTCAAATAATAAAAGATATTTAGATGATCTTCTGGTGATAAATTGTGCAGAGTTTATAGAGATTTCAAATAATATATACACAACAGAGTTAATTCTGGAACCTAGTAATGGGAAAGGTAATTATGACCACTTTCTAGGTTTAGATATTATTGTTTCATATATAACAAATTTGTTTTTAAATATATAATAAACTGGATGATTTGAAGCAGTTAATTTCGAAGTAGTTGAAGTAGTTCATTTTGAAGTAGTAAATTCCCCATTAATTAAAATCAATATACATTCAAACATCACATATTCAATTTTTTATTACCAACTGTTTAGATATACTAGAATTTGTAGTAATGACATTGATTTTAAAAATAGAAGTCAAATACAAAGCCATAAATTATTCGTAAGAGGTTTTTCCGCAGTTTAAAACTTAGTTTTCAGTATAATGAAATTTTAAATAAATATAATAAAAGTTATCAAGAAATATTGAATGATATTGTGGCGTAACTTTTTGGATATATTTTTTCTCTTCTGTATTTTTTAAATCAGGGTAAGTTTCAACACAAGTAGGTATTTTTTTACAGGTGGGTAGGGTGAAATAATTTCTTGGAAGGTTTTATATGAAAGTGAATGGGGATTTATTTTGAAGGATAGTTGTTATGCAAATAAGGGGGTTAATTTGGCCAGGGTGGTATTCTTTCAGATTTGTGTATACAGTATTTTGAATCAATTTTGGGTGATTGGTGGTGAAGGAAGCTTTGCTAAAATCTGGTGGGCTTATGTATAATTTTGGTTATTTTGATTTCTTGTATATATTTTTCAGGTTACACTACACAAGGGTATACAATAAGTTCTTATGGCAGGCGTGCTCACTTGATAGGGTCAGGAATTTAAAGCGCCTAATCCGTATTGGCAAGTGCGTATTCCTCTGAGGAGCCCTGATGTGAGGTGATTACTTGGGGAATATTTTATTAGATTTAAGGTGCTTTTGCTTGGAGTTGTACAACAACTTGCATTTATTTATGTTAAATTTTGCTCGATTTTGGAAATGATCATTTAGCTGATGGATTTTTTATACTGTTTTGTCCTAGGTGATTGGAGGGATGAGTAAGGTCAGGACCTTGTTTAAGCGGTCATTTATCTCAATTTCTATGTTAGGAAGACAGTTTTCTTATCCAAATAATTACCTGCAATATATTATACTAATCGAAACAAAACAAAATGATATTGTGGATTTACTTTTGAACACTACCTAGAAATTCATTTAAGACCCTATCCAGACAATTTGTTCGCATAGCAACAACCAATAAGTGGAAAAATCGTGGCCAAATAGGTCCAATTGATTTGAAGTGTGACTTCACTCGATGACTCCTCCTCTCTGTCTCTCTCTAGAAGTAAAAAAAACATTCCTTTCAGGTATCGCGAGTCAGTTTGTTTTTGAAAGTGAGACAGTCAACAGTGAAAAACTGTTCTAAACATGTCCACTATGTCTGTATACATGGGGCAGCTGTGAAAATTGCACTATTCTTGATGACTATGATGAAAAGTGTAGATTATGCAACCATGTAAATTGCATAGAGGATGTGCAGTGCAAATTAAAGACTCTAATTCATGTCTTGAAGAGGTTGTGACTCTCACACTAGGGGTTTCCTATTGTCACTATGATAAATCTGATCAATGGAAAAATACTTACTCTGGCATGATTTGAAAAAACCCTAAATGTAATTTCAGTTTATATTGAAGAGATTGGTATCGTCGGGGTTTTAAATTGTTTTGGGAGGAAGAAGCTGGTCTAATCTTCAATTGTTGGAATAATAAGAGTCTTTTTTCTGCGACGCTGCTTTGAAGACGACGGCCACTATAATTATAGACCTACTTATTTTTATTTGGCTTTTACAGAAAGATATTCTTTGTATGAGAATATTGTGTGTGACATTGCTTCAAATAAGCAAATTGAAACACGTTAATTTATAATATGAACCAAAATAGTATTATTGACTTCACAAAGAGATATTGTTTTGTACATACATGTTTTATTAATAAGCAAATTCAGAAACGTTCTTAAAACACTTTATTCATAGGCCACTGAAACCAAAATTATACAGGAAGGAAATGTTTTTCCACTATGAAGTCGTTCAATCGAGGATTGTCTAAATAAATGATGAGAAATTCACTGTAAGTATAGCCACGACATAGAAAAATAAAATATAGTTGTGCATGAAAACTACAGCTTTTGGTAGATAATTCTTGTACTCGCATCCGATTTTGGATAATAGATTTCTCACTTTGCTCATTGAAGTTTTTGATGTGGAGTGTGTAAAATGCATATGGTGGGCCACAAGGATCAAAAAATTCTATATTCATCACTGTTTGAAATATGCATAGCCAATAACCTGTCATTACAGTCGACGGGCTACTATCTCCATATGCGAGATTGTTCATCCAAAGACGAAGAAAAACAAATGAAAACAGTTCTGTAGGAGAATTCAGGTAATTATTCCCAAAATTTTTGAAATGAAAAAAAACTTAGTTTATAATACCATTTATCGTAAATACACGAGAAATTATCTTTTTTGAAATTTCAATTCATTTGTAAGTAATGAATGGTTTTCCTATTTAGGGTAGGGTCAAATAACTCCCTAAGCCCAGAGGCATATTTCTGTTGAGCTAGCAAAATTTCCCACAAGTATTTCAATGTGCAAACCTCTCCGCTTAGTTAACCTTTTGTGTCGAGTCAATTTCTTAAGTGCTACTAAATTTAATTTTTTTAAACAAAGAATTATAGGTCTATTTCTTCTTAAAAAAAATTACAAAAAGAAACGACACTATTTTTCTCTAGATTGGAGGTGATTAGAAACTATATATAAAAAATAAGTTCTGAACTGGAACTAAGGAGCAAAATTAAAACTTAAAACGGACAGAAGTTATTCCGTAAAACAAAAAAGATCATGACAGTGTTGCTTCTAAACTAAATTTTAATAAAAAATGAGCAGAGACTAATTTAAAAAAACAAACTTTCTCCGAGGGAAGTAAAGAGCGAAGTTGAAACTTAAAACGAACAAAAATTATTAATTCAAAGCCCATCGAACATATATCAATAATGCTAGTGCAAATAAATAAACTGGTGATATTTCCCTATGTTTGTAGGGTTACAGAAAACTAGCGCTTTACTCAAAACACAAAACACTGTAAGAGTGTTGGTAAGGTAATAATAAACATTTAAGGGCACTTTTAACAGTATAAAACTAAAGCATTTTTAGATTGTTGCTTTATTTATTTATTTTTTTGTTTAATTTGGCATCACTTCTGCACAATGAGCTCAGTTCAATGACTGACTGTCATTTTGGATCTGAAAAAGACATTTCGTGATTGTTTTGTAGACAAGTTCGAAGTGAAGAAATCTTATTAGCATTAAGACTACAGACTCGCTTTAAAATTTGTAGCACAACTTGGATTTCTATGTTTTATAGAGAGAAATAACTTGATCTCCAGAGTTCATATTATGGTTGATATGTTCTTCATTTTGAGTAATAATAGGTGAGACCAAGATGTTACCCTTAACCGATAAATCAATCCATTATTTTTTATGCTGTTTAATGACTGTAAACTTATTATTTTTATGCCTAAATTTTTAAGATAATTTTAATTGTATACTGAAAGTTACTGATATCACAGCTCCTGTAGGACTAAGAAAAGTGCTATAGATTAGTTTGCTGTTGTGAGGCTATGTATTTACTTTTGACTCCTAAATCAATATTCTTGTTTTTTAAACTTGACTTTTGTGTTGTCAGTAAAGCGCTAGTTTTCTGTAATCCTACAAACATAGGGAAAACAGTCGATTTATTTGCATTAGTTTTATTTATATATGTTAGTTAGGCTATGAAGTAATAATTTTTGTTCGTCTTAAGTTTCAACTTCACTCTTTGCTTCCCTCGGAAAAACTTTGTTTTTTAAATTAATTTCTCTCTATAAAAGGGAGAATTTTAAATTGTGATACAAATTTTAAAGCGAGCCTGTAGTGACGCTTCGAACTTGTTTAAAAAATAATCATGAACTGTCCTTTTCAGATCTAAGACGACAGTCAATCTTTGAACTGACCTCATTGTGCAGAAATGATGCCAGATTAAACGAAAAAAATAAATAAAGCAACAATCTTAAGATGCTTTACTTTTATACTGTTAAAAGTGTTCATGAAAGGTTTACTTTTACCGTACCAAAATTCCTATATTGTTTTGTGTTTTCAGTAAAGAGTTAGTTTTCTGTAATGTCACAAACATAGGGAAATATCACCAGTTGATTCATTTGGAATCGTTTTATTGATATATTTTAGATAGGGTGTGAAGTAATAATTTTTGTTCGCTTTAAGTTTCAACTTCGCTCTTTACTTCTCTCGGAAAAACTTTGTTTTTTTAATTAATCTATGCTGGTTTTTTATTAAAATTTAATTTAGAAACAACACTACTATGACCTATTTCATTTATATTGAAAAATTTCTGTTCGTTTAAGTTTTAATGTTGGTCCTTAGTTTCAGTTAAAAACTTTTTTTATATAATTTTTAATCACCTGCAATCTAGGGGACATAAGACATCTCAATCCTTATTAAGGAGCAGAACTAAGAAGCCGTACAAGAATTGAAGGAAAAAATAAGTTTACATTGGAAAAGAACATCAAAACATAGTGGTGTTTCTTTTTGAAATAAAAAATTAAAATTGTTTATTAAAATTAAAGTAAAAAAATCAAAATTAAATTATTTCAAACATTATCGGAAGATTTATCTGACTTCTCCTGGTGAACTATTTTTATTTGTCTTTCTTCCTCTTTGGATGCACAATCTTACGTATGGAGAGAATATTACGGTGGAATTGTCAAGTAAATAATTTAAATAAGTAAAGTATAACAATAAGTAATCCTTCTTTTAATACACAACTTTGAGTGGTTCCAGAACCTCATGCCTACACTTCTCCAACCACTAAGTGGTGGAGGGTTGGGGTCAAGGGCCTAATTTGCAATTGGGCAGAGGGGAAAACTTCCCCTCCCAGACCTCAGTTTTCCTACAAACCCCAGTTTACCTCCCCCTCCCAGCTTAAATTTAGTTTCTCCAAAAATGTTGTCAAAACTAAGATAAGCCTGCATAATTCAAGCATCCACTGAAACAGGTTATTTTACTTTAGTACATCTTTACCTTTTTTATTACTATACGGCTAGTTTTTCAGTTTTCTGTCATTTTCACTTGATTTGGGAAAACTGGCTCCAGCGTTGACCCCCCACAGGATTTTGACAAAATTACGCCACTCTTTGGGGTATGGATTAAGTTATCTACTCAGAATGTCGTTGCAAACCATGGACCGGATGACCTCTATTCACTTTTGAATGAAAATGCTTAACCAAATAACTTCCTGGGACACGCGTTAAAAAAAAGAGTGCATCACATTTACAAAAACAGTGAAATTATTTGAAAATTATTGTATGGTAGGGAGAAAACAATGATTAAAAAAAAAAACAAGCAGGAGTTGAACGCAAACCACTCTACTTCAAAGTCGAACGATGTACCAACAGAACCACACCTCTATAACCTAATTTGATATATTAGTATTTGCACCTTAATTGTGTAGTTTATTAAGGGGGCTTGGAGGAGGAACATACGGGAGGTGTTCTTGCAAATCTGCGGTTAAGGGTCTTGGACCATGAATATTACAATGATGATATCGTTTTATACTTCCAAGGTTTGCATCCTGTCATTTACACTGTCATTTTGGATCTGAAAAAGATATTTCATGATTATTTTGTAGACAAGTTCGAAGTGAAGAAATCTTATTAATATTAAGATTACAGACTCGCTTTAAAATTTGTATCACAACTTGAAATTCTCCGAATAATAGAGAGAAATGACTGGATCTCCAGAGTCCATATTAAGGTTGATATGTTCTTCATTTTGGGCAATACTAGGTGAGACCAAGATGTTACCCGATAAATCAATCCATTATTTTGTATGTTGTTTAATGACTGTAAACTTATTATTTTTATGCCTAAATTTTTCAGATAATTTTAATTGTATACTGAAAGTTACTGATATCACAGCTCCTGTAGGACTATGAAAAGCGTTATAGATTCCTTTGCTGTTGTGAGGCTACGTATTTATTTTTGACTCCTAAATCAATATTCTTGTTTTTTATGCTTGGCTTTTGTGTTGTCAGTAACGCGCTAGTTTTCTGTCATCCTACAAACATAGAGAAAACAGTTGATTTCTTTGCATTAGTTTTTATTGATATATGTTAGTTAGGCTATGAAGTAATATTTTTTGTTCGTCTTAAGTTTCAACTTCGCTCTTTGCTTCCCTCGGAAAAACTTTGTTTTTTTAAATTAATTTCTTTCTATAAAATGGAGAATTTTAAGTTGTGATACAGATTCTAAAGCGAGTCTGTAGTGACGCTTCGAACCTGTTTACAAAATAATCATGAAATGTCCTTTTCAGATCCAAAACTACAGTCAATAATTGAACTGACCTCATTGTGCAGAAGTGATGCCAGATTAAACGAAAAAAAATAAATAAAGCGAAAATCTTAAAATGCTTTACTTTTATATTGTTAAAAATGTTCTTTAAAGGTTTACTTTACCGTACCAAAACTCCTATATTGTTTTGTGTTTTGAGTAAAGCTTTAGTTTTCTGTAATGTCAAAAACATAGGGAAATATCACCAATGATGTATTTGCATTAGTTTCATTGATATATTTTAGATAGGGTGTGAAGTAATAATTTTGTTCGTTTTAAGTTTTAACTTCGCTCTTTACTTCTCTCGGAAAAACTTATTTTTTTTAATTAATCTATGCTCGTTTTTTATAAAAATTTAATTTAGAAACAACACTGCTCTTTTATTTATACGGAATAATTTCTGTTCGTTTTAAGTTTTAATGTTGGTCCTTAGTTTCAGTTGAAAACTTTTTTTTTTATAGAGTTTTTAATCACCCCCAATCTGGGGGGACATCTCAACCCTTATTAAGTAGCAGAACTAAGAAGCCGTACAAGAATTGAAGGAAAAAATAAGTTTACAGTGGAAAAAAAAACATCAAAAAATAGTGTCGTTTCTTTTTGTAATGAAAAATTAAAACTATTTATTAAAATTAAAGTAAAAAATTAAAATTAAATTATTTCAAGCATTATCGGATGCACAATCTTACGTACGGAGAGTATATTACGGTGGAATTGTCAAGTAAATAATTTGAATAAGTAAGGATAACAATAAGTAATCCTTCTTTTAATAAATTAATTTAAAAAACTTTCCGAAAAATAAGTTTTTCAAAGAAAAATAAAGGCCATTTTCAACTTAAGCTCACCAGATACAAATACCTTTTAAAATTCAAACTCAAAATGACCAGAAATTACTATTAAAGAATAAATGAAACCCAAAACGAACAGAAATAAAATAAGCAATCATAGCAAAAACATTCAACAAGTAATAATATAAATGAATAAATAGATGTTAAAGCGAGTAATGCTTACATTGAACATGAATATCAAGCTTAAATGAAAAAAAATATTTTTCTATTGAAGTATAAATGAAACTTAAGACGAACAGAAATTAAATAAACAATCAATGCAAACAAACATACAATAGATATTAATAAATAAATCTTAAAACGAGTGAAACTTAAATTGAATATGCAAATCAAGCTTGAAACGAACAAAAATCACCACAAACAAGAGTTTGGTTATGACCTCCTTCTTTCACTGTAAAAGTCTAAAACTTACAGCGTCATTGGCGCTTTACTGAAAACCAATTTTATGACAAATGTTTTCTTTTGTACTTAATATTGAAAATAAACATTAAAATTATAGTAAAATTTTGAACTGGTGAGCTTTCAGCAATTAATATCATTATACATAAAATATTCCGTTTAATTTATTAGCTCTTTTTAAAGTTGTTAAAGACGAATATAGTTTTCCTACAGACAAGCGTTTGGATACTGCCTCCTTTCCTAACTGTAAATAAAAACCAAAAGCCTACTGAGTCATTGGCGCTTAACTGAAAACGGATTATATTACAAATATTTTCTTTTCCAGTTCTTACAGTATTGAAAATAAAAATACAATTACAATGAAATAAATTCTTGAACTGATGGATCTTTCAATAATTAATATCATTATTCATCAAATATTCAATTTGATGTTGTTTATACTTTCCTGGTATGAGGAAATCGGATACTGTCGGGCTCTGGTTTCTTAGTACCCTTACTATAACCTTCAACTTAAAATACATGTTCCTATAAGTAGCAATTATAGATCTGTCAAGACCTCTCTTAAACGCAGAGACAAGCAGTTGTGCATGGATACCCGAATCAAAAGCCCCACAGACGTCGTGGCCTGCAAGTACCACGGTTTCTCCTTTAGCATCTGCATCCAACAAAACATTAGACAATAGGCTATGCACGGTGCTTGCGGCTAATATTTCTCTTGAAACCGAACTGCGAATCTGGCGTACTACAAACATACTTTATCTCCTCAATAACTAATAACTCCATCAGTTTACAAAAAACTGGAGCAACGGTTATCGGGCGGTAAGAACAACATTCAGATGGGTTTTTACCTTTCTTGATGACAGGGGTGATTACACCGGTACAAAAAATATCTGGCACTAGACCGCAACTAAAAATCATTTGGAACATAAGTGCTAGATATACTGTTAACAGTTCACTACCGAGAATCAGATGCATACCACAGATATTATCTACTCCTTTAGAGTACTTCTTTTTTAGTTTACGGATAGCCGAACGAACATCCGACACACTCACTACGTGGCCAAGATCCGGTTCCAAAGATTCTAAACAGAGATCAAGATCTCTCTCAAACTTGCACTCCAATTCAGGATCAGGTGCAGCAAACTCGCACGTGAAATAACTATTCTATTCACTTTCACTAGGGGCGGATTCGTTACTGGGCGCTTTTGCAGATCGATTCTTCTTGATGAATTTCCAAATTTTATTTGGATCGACTCGTAGCGACTCACTGTTTTCATCAATCACACGAGAGCGATGCAAGGCGAGACATTTGGAGAACTGCCGCTTCGTATACAATCGAACACGGTTTACAACGCCTTGTTTAGGACGGCCCGAATCAATCCACACACTATACCACATTTTAGCTTGTTGACACGCATTAACCAAAGCTGGGTTTTCCGACCATCCTGGAACTTCTGACCCAATTCTCACTTTACGAATAGGAACCGCGGTTTTTTCTGCACAGCGCAAGGCGTGAGTTATTTCACTACAGTAGATATTTAGAAGTATTTGTTTCTCATCACATGCAATCGGCGAGCTTTGGAGTAGTAGCTGGAAAGGAACTTTAATCTTTTCCAGGATTCTGTCAGACACAGACCTCAACATGGCTAAATTAGCTTTTTGCCATTCAGTCTTCTGGAACCACTTTTTCTCCTTTGGAGCATCATTCGGGGCATTATTCAGGAGGTCATTAATAATGAAGGTATTAGCCACTGGAAGGTGATCAGAATCACAGAAGCCGATATCAACCTCACAGCCACCGTGAGTCCTCAAGTCGGGAGAGCAGAGCAGAAAGTCGAGCGAGGACGTGGAACCGGAATTATGCACATATGTGAAGTCTACTCTGTTTCTCAGTACCCGCAGACTTGGGCAGGCATCGAGCAGGATTTGACCTCTCGGATCATTAGCATCAGAGAGGATAGACTTAATATCTCCGGCAATAATACATGAAAGTTTTTCCGCCGCGCATAATGTAGCAACAGCGGCTACTTTCCCACAAGCAATATTGAACTTATTGTCAGTTTGGACATTCCTGTAGTTCGTTGGCATATAGCCTGAGAGCACAACAGTATTTTCAATTTTCACTGCAATATAAAAGTCTGCTTCTTTAAATGTCGAGGCACGAAGCGAGGCACGAACAATGATAGCAACACCACCAGAGGGATGACCTCTTCCCGACCTCCTAGAAGGAATGCCAAATACATTTACGTTCTCGTTTAGTTGTAAGAGCTGGAGTCCCTCAGCCGACAGGAAATGTTCCTGATGTCAAATTTGTTAGCAAGGTTTTCTAAAAGTGGTAATTTAGATAGTACTCCGCCATTTATGTTCCACGTCACTATTCTCAGAGTGCTGGAGCTAGTCATCGCTTAGATAGGGCCTTTTTGGCTTCTGAACAACTGAAACTGTAGCAGGGGTGCTTATCGGAGCCACAGAGGGCGCACTTCATCTGGTTCTGGCACGGGGTGTCTTTAGAATTAGTGTGGCCTCCTCCGCAGTTTGAGCATCTTGCTTTATTAGAGCAGTCCTTTGCAATATGCTCATAGGCCTGAAACTTATAGCAACGCCTCGGGAGAAAATGAAAGCCCTCGACTAGAATTCGTTCGTAGCCTATAATAAATGGAGATTTCATTGCGGAGGCTAGATGCTGCTTGGTCACAAATTTCAGTCGTAACGATCTCGTTTTACCGATCTGAGAGGACTCAGCACAATTATTCACAAGACCACAAAGATCCTCCTCACTAACGCTGGTGGGTACGTGCCTGATTATGCCAAAGAACGCAGGACTGGACACTTTTGCTTTAATACTTGAGTCGGACTTAGCAATAGCCTGTGCAACTGATTTCGCAGCCTCTTGATCGTTCAGAACAACTTTCCAGTCGATTTTGCGAGTTTTCAGTTCCACAATATTTCCACAGTTGCTTCCACATACTTTATCGAGATAATCCTTTCGTGAAACGGGATCGTCCAGTCCTTTCGGGGGATTCTTTAGCACGACTGCATAAGTCGACAATGTCGCAGTTTGCAGTGGAACAGAGGAGGCTGCCGGTTGGGACTGACTCGCGGATCTCACAAAACTGTCAAACTTAGCACTAAGTTCATTCACTTTCCTGGTCAGTGTCGCTGAGATTTCTCCGGGAATCATAGGAACCTCGTCAGGCTCATAGATAACAAAACACGGCAAATTGACTTTGTTGTCATCGCAGTATTTCAGTGCTTTTATGATATCGAATATGTGGTCAGTAGGTTTGTCACGATTAGTTGGCCTAGTTGACTGGCCTGCCTCGCACCACAGTAATTTCTTTGCATTCCGTATATCATCCAACTCGAAGAACTCTGTAGCTTTGCTCATTATATCCGCACTCTGATTTGCCGCTTTATACGCCCTTACTGTGAAATTCAACACGGCATTCCGTATCAGTCTCTCTTTCGCACCAGTATCATCCGGCGGCATATTTCGTACAGAACGTAATCACACAGAGTCCAAGATCAGTCCGTGGGCGGAGCCAAAATGTTAATAGCAGAAATTCACTTACGAGAGAAGTAAGGGAAGCGTTGGAGGCTGTCTACCTTGTCCCCGCAATTTAAGGGGCAAGCCCACCGGGTACCACGGCTCTTGCAGACAACTCTCCCACCCCTCTTCTGCTTACTTCTCTCCTATCACTTTTATCGCAGCGTAATTGCCTGTTCTGTTCCGAAAACTATTTTTGAATTTTGGCTTATTTCGTATCGTATGTCCAATTTATATTCGTACTGAATTTATTGGATGCATTTGGGGAAAAATGGGCGTGGGGGGCTAGTTGCCCTCCAATCTCTTTTGAATCGAAAAAACTTAACTAGAACTTTCAATTTCCAATCAAATGAGCCATCTCTGAATTTTTTACGAGTATCTCTTCAATAAGAACCATATATTCCCCTATGGCATAACTTACAACACCTGCCCTCAGGCCCTGGGGGGCTGTATTGACCCCTGGGTTTTCGTTATATGGTCTTTGAACCATTTTGAAAAAAAGCTATCTCAAAGTTCATATCGGATGGGTTTGAGGAAAAAGGGCGTGGAGGGGCGGGGGGGGGGCTAGGTGCCCTCCAACCTCTTTTGACTTTTAAAAAGTGAACTAGAACTTTCAGTTTCCAATCAAATTATCCCTCTTTGAAGTTCATACGAGCACCCCTTCCATAAGACCCATATATGCCCCCAGGGCATAACTTACAACGCCTGCCCCCGGGCCCTGGTGGGTTGTGTCAACACCGGAATTTTTGTTATATGATCTTTAAACTATTTTTAAAAAAATAGCGATCTTGAAATTTTTATTGGATGCATTTGGGAAAAAGGGTTTGGAGGGGGGGGGGCTGGTTACCCTCCAATATCTTTTGACGTTTAAAAAGTGAACTAGAACTTTCAATTTCCAATCAAATGAGCCCTCTCTGAAGTTTATACGAATATTCCTTCCATAAGAACCATTTTTGCCCCCAGGGCATAACTTATAACCCTTGCTCCTGAAGACTGTGGGGGGAGTGTCCTGCTCAAACATATAATTTCCAGAACTTTCAACTACGTAGAACAAAACGGTTATACCAAAATTTTAATTGGATGTGTTTGGGGAAATGGTGAGCGTGGAAGGGGTGTCGTGGAAGAGGTTAAGGGATGATGTGTAATTAATACAGACATGAATTACGTTGAACTTATTGTGTACTTCGATTGTGTAAGAATTCATGACAAAAAATCAATAGGCTTCATAGGATTTTAAAATGTATCTGTGCACAGTTGCCAGAACAAAGGAAACGTCAATCTGTGCACAGTTGCCAGAACAAAGGAAACGTTAGATATTAATTGACATTTGGGTAAGTTTGAGAAGATGGTGAGTCATTGGGAACATGACATAGAATATTAAGTGGGACTCTAAAGAGATAGAAATTCGTGACTTAACGCTAAAAAAAAGTTGAAAGTGAAGCTAGGTTAATATTCTTGTTGATATTCAAAGTTGAAAGTAAAAAAAAGTTGAGAAGTAAAGCTAGGTCAAGTTACAAGGTCATCTTGATAGTGACTTGATAGTAAACCTCTTCGCTATCAAGATGACCTTGTGACTTGACCTAGCTTTACTTCACGACTGTGCTCTGTACAATACACAAGTACCATCGAGCAGTGTTGTCAATATAAAATATACAATAAAATAGATAGAAATTTGTGACTTAAAGCTAAAAAAGTTGAAAGTAATAGACTCATCACTATCAAGATGACCTTGTGACGAGCTAGCTTTACTTCTCGACTGTGTTCTGTATAATACACAGGTACCATCGAGCAGTGTTGTCAATATAAAATAAGCAATAAAAGAGATAGAAATTTGTGACTTAACGCTAAACCTCCAAGGTCCCCTCTCCCCAAACTCCAAGGGGGCTCCAATCCCTCCATTGTTTTGGGCCCCCCCCATTTTTTTTTACTTTTTTGAGCATTCTCCTTCTAAACTAGCTACAATAACAACATTTTGCCCTATACTATAAGTATTTTCAAGGGTTTTGGTAGCCTTGATGGAGCATTCTCCTTCTAAACTAGCTAAAATAGCAACATTTTAACCTATACTATTAGCATTTTCAAGGGTTTTGATAGCCTTGATGGAGTATTTTCCTTCTAAACTAGCTACAATAACAACATTTTACAATATACTATTAGTATTTTCATGGGTTTTGGTAGCCTTGATGGAGGATTCTCCTTCTAAACTAGCTACAATAGCAAAATTTTACCCTATATTCAAGTGTTTTTTATACTTTTTTGAGCATTTTCCTTCTAAACTAGCTACAATAGCAACATTTTACCCTATATTATTAGTATTTTCAAGGGTTTTTTGGTAGCCTTGATGGAGCATTCTCCTTCTAAACTAGCTACAATAACAACATTTTACCCTATACTATTAGTATTTTCAAGGGTTTTGGTAGTGTTCCTTCTAAACTAGCTACAATAATAACATTTTACCCTATACTATTAGTATTTTCAAGGGTTTTGGTAGCCATCCTTCTAAACTAGCTACAATAGCAACATTTAACCCTATATTATTAGTATTTTCATGGGTTTTTGGAAGACTTGATGGACCATTCTCCTTCTAAACTAGCTACAATAGCAACGTTTTAGCCTATATAATAAGTATATTCAAGGGTTTTTTGGTAGCCTTGATGGAGCATTCTCCTTCTAAATTAGCTACAATAACAATACTTTACCCTATACTATTGGTATTTTCAAGGGTTTTGGTAGCCTTGATCGAGCATTCTCCTTCTAAACTAGCTACAATTGCAATACTTTACCCTGTATTATTAGTATTTTTGGTAGCCTTGATGGAGCATTTTCCTTCTAAACTAGCTACAATAGCAACATTTTACCCTATACTATTAGTATTTTCAAGGGTTTTGGTAGCCTTGATGGAGCATTTTCCTTCTAAACTAGCTACAATAGCAACATTTTACCCGTTACTATTAGTATTTTCTAGGTTTTCGGTAACCTTCCTTCTAAACTAACTACAATAGCAACATTTTACCCAATACTATTAGTATTTTCAAGGGTTTTGGTAGCCTTCCTTCTAAACTAGCTACAATAGCAACATATTGCCCTATATTATTAGTATTTTCAAGGGTTTTGGTAGCCTTGATGGAACATTCTTCTTCTAAACTAGCTAGAATAGCAACATTTTATCCTATACTATTAGTATTTTCAAGGGTTTTGGTAGCCTTGATGGAGCATTCTCCTTCTAAACTAGCTAAAATAGCAACATTTTACCCTATACTATTAGTATTTTCAAGGGTTTTTGGTAGCCTTGATGGAACATTTTCCTTCTAAACTAGCTACAATAGAAACATGTTACCCTATATTATTAGTATTTTCAAAGGTTTTTGGTAATCTATTTTCACTCCCAACAATACTTTACGACTTTTTACATACCCCAACACCAAGCAATACTTTTCAATGGCTTTATTATATTATTTCAGAACAAGTTCTTTTCTTAATATTCCTCCTAAACCTGTTTTACAAGTTGAAGTACTTATCTTTTTTCACTCCAACGTTACTTTACGACTTTTTGCATACCTAAACACCAAGAAATACTTTTCAAAAGACTTTATTATATTATTTCAGAATAAATTCTTGTCTTAATATTCCTCCTAAACCTGTTTTACAAGTTAAAGTACTCATATTTTTTCACTCCCAACATTACTTTACGACTTTTTTTTTAATAAAGTTGGGTTTTATTTTTCAAAAATAAGGACGTCCACATTGAAAATACATCTGGTTTTATTAATAATATTTGATTTACTAATAAAGATGGGTTTTAGTTTTCAGAAATAAGAACAACCATGTTTAAAACACATCTGATTTTATTAACAATATTTGATTTTTCTTAATAAAGTTGGGTTTTAATTTTCAGAAATACGAACATTCCTGTTTAAAATTGATCTGATTTTAATGAAAATATTTGATTTTTTAAATAAAGTTGGGTTTTAGTTTTCAGAAATATGAACAACCACGTTTAAAATACATGTGATTTTATTAATCTCTTCTGAATTTTCTCAATGAAAAGAAATAAGTTACAAATCAATTCTTAATTTTCTCAAAGACATAGAAAATTTAAAGTTCTATTCTAAATTTTTCCATAGAAGATAGAAAAAAGTTATACTTTGATTGTGAATATTCGCATTGAAGATAAAAAGTTCCAATTTAATTCTAAGTTTTTCAACGAAGTGAAGAAAAGTTCAAGTTCTCTTCTGAATTTTCTCAATGAACAGAAATAAGTTACAGATCAATCTCTATTTTTTTCCAGAGAAAATAAAAAGGTTCCACTCCAGTTCTGATTTTTCTCAAGGAGATGAAAATAATTTAAAGTTATGTTCTAAATTTCTTGTTAAAGACAGAAAAAAGTTATACTATGATTGTGAATATTCGCCATGAAGATAACGAGTTCCACTTTAATTCTGAGTTTTCTCAAAGAAGTGAAGAAAAGTTCAAGTTCTCTTCTGAAGATAAAAAGTTCCACTTTAATTCTGAGTTTTCTCAATAAAGTGAAGAAAAGTTCAAGTTCTCTTCTGAATTTTCACAAAGAAAAAAAAGAAATAATTTATACTATGATTGTGAATATTCGCCAAGAAGATAACGAGTTCCACTTTAATTCTGAGTTTTCTCAAAGAAGTGAAGAAAAGTTCAAGTTCTCTTCTGAAGATAAAAAGTTCCACTTTAATCCTGAGTCTTCTCAGTAAAGTGAATAAAAGTTCAAGTTCTCTTCTGAATTTCCACAAAGAAAAAAATAAGTTACACATTAATTCAAATTTTTTCTAGAGAAAATAAAAAGGTTCTACTTCAGTTCTGATTTTTCTTAAAGATTTGAACAAATTTTAAGTTCTGTTCTAAATTTTTCAGTTGAAGATAGAAAAAAGTCAAACTTTGATTGTGGACAATCTCCATCAAGATAAAAAGTTCCACTTTAAATCTGAATCTTCTCAATGAAGGAAAGAAAAGTTCAAGTTCTCTTTTGAAAATTTCTCAATGAAAAAAGTTAGAGATCAATTCTACTTTTTTCAAAAATAAAAGGGTTCCTCTTTTCATTTCTGAATTTTCTCAAAAAAAGCTTCAGATCAATTCTAATTTCTTCCAATGAAAATAAAAATGTTCCATCTCAGTTCTGATTTTTCTCTAAGAGGTGAAAAAAATTTAAAGTTCTGTTCTAAATTTCTCATAAAATATAGAAAAAAGTTATACTTTGATTGCAAATATTCACCATGAAGATAAAGAGTTTCTCTTTAATTCTACGATTTCTCAAAGAAAAGAAGAAAGTTACAGTTCAATTCTAATTTTTTCAAAAGAAAATAAAAAAGGTTCCACTTCAGTTCTTAATTTTCTCAAAGACATAAAAAATTTAAAGTTCTGTTCTAAATTTTTCCATAGAAGATAGAAAAAAGTTATGCTTCGATTGTGAATATTCTCTTTGAATATATTCTCTATGTGAATATTCCATTTTAATTCTAAGTTTTCTCAACGAAGTGAAGAAAAGTTCAAGTTCTCTTCTGAATTTTCTCAATGAAAAGAAATAAGTTACAGATCAATTCTGTTTTTTCAAAAGAAAAAAAAGATTCCACTTCAGTTCTGATTTATCTGAAAGAGGTAAAAAAAAAATTACAGTTCTGTTCTAAATTTCTTATTAAAGATAGAAAAAAGTTATACTAAGAATGTGATTATTCACCATGAAGATAAAGAGTTCCACTTTAATTCTGAGTTTTCTCAAAGAAGTGAAGAAAAGTTCAAGTTCTTTTCTGAAGATAAAAAGTTCCACTTTAATTCTGAGTTTTCTCAATAAAGTGAAGAAAAGTTCAAGTTCTGACAGCACACCTGCTCAGACACACATTCATAGTGAGAGAGACATGCAAAAAGTTAGGTTAATTTAGGTTTACTTAAGAGTTGTGCGCCAATCTAAGTGAACCTAAATTAACCTAACTTTTGCATGTCTCTCTTTTTACCTTCAGAAGAGATCTAGAACTTTTCTTTACTTCTTTGAGAAAACTCAGAATTAAAGTGGATTTCTTTTGTCTTCATGGTGAATATTCACATTCATGGTATAGCTTTTTTCTATCTTTAATAAGAAATTTAGAACAGAACTTTAAATTTTTTGTTCACCTCTTTGAGAAAAATCAGAACTGAAGTTGAACCTTTTTATTTTCATTGGAAAAAATTAGAATTGATATGTAACTTATTTTTTCTTTGATAAAATTCAGAAGAGAGCTTGAACTTTTCTTCACTTCGTTTAGAAAACTTAGAATTAAAGTGGAACTTTTTACCTTCAAGGAGAATATTCACAATTGAAGTATAACTTTTTTCTTTCTTCTACGGAAAAATTTAGAACAGAACTTTAAATTTTTTTATATCTTGGAGAAAATTAAGAACTGAAGTGGAAGTTTTTTATTTTCTTTGGAAAAAATTAGAATTGAACTGTAACTTTTTTCTTTTCTTTGAGAAATCTTAGAATTAAAGTGAAACTCTTTATCTTCATGGCGAATATTTGCAATCAAAGTATAACTTTTTTCTATCTCTTACGAGAAATTAAGAGCAGAACATTAAATTTTTTTCAACTCTTTGATAAAAATCAGAACCAAGGTGGAACATTTTATTTTCATTGGAAAAAATTAGAATTGATCTTTAACTTTTTTTGAGAAAATTCAGATATGAAAAGAGGAACCCTTTTATTTTTGAAAAAAGTAGAATTGATCTGTAGTTTTTTTCATTGAGAATTTTTCAGAAGAGAACTTGAACTTTTCTTTCCTTCATTGAGAAAACTCATATTTAAAGTGGAACTTTTTATCTTGATGGAGAATATTCACAATCAAAGTATAACTTTTTTCTATCTTCAACAGAAAAATTTAGAACAGAACTTTAAATTTTTTCACCTCTGAGAAATATGAGAACTGAAGAGGAAGCTTTTTTTATTTTCTTTGGAGAAAATTCGAATTGAACTGTAACTTTTTTCTTTTCATTGAGAAATTTTCAGAAGAGAACTTGAACTTTTCTTCACTTCTTTGAGAAAACTCTGAATTAAAGTGTAACTCTTTATCTTCATGGCGAATATTCACAATCAAAGTACAACTTTTTCCTATCTTTTACGAGAAATTTAGAACAGAACTTCAAATCTTTTTTCACCTCTTTGAGAAAAATTGGAACTGAAGTGGAACCTTTTTATTTTCTCTAGAAATATTAGAAATGATCTGTAACTTATATTTTTCTTTGTGAAACTTCAGAAGAGAACTTGAACTTTTCTTCAATTTTTTCAGAAAACTCAGAACTAAAGTGGAACTTTTGATCTTCAGAAGAGGACTTGAACTTTTCTTCACTTCTTTGAGGAAACTCTGAATTAAAGTGTAACTCGTTATCTTCATGGCGAATATTTACAATCATAGTATAACTTTTTTTTCAGAAGAGATCTTGAAATTTTCTTCCCTTTATTGAGAAAACTCAGAATTAAAGTGGAACTTTTTACCTTCAGAAAAGAACTTGAACTTTTCTTCACTTCTTTGAGAAAACTCAGAATTAAAGTGGAACTATTTATCTTCATGGCGAATATTCATAATCATAGTATAACTTTTTTATCTTTAATAAGAAATTTAGAAAAGAACTTTAAATTTTTTTCACCTCTTTGAGAAAAATCAAAACTGAAGTGGAATCTTTTTATTCTCTTTGGAAAAAATAGAATTGATCTTTAACTTATGTCTTTTCATTGAGAAAATTAAGAAGAGAACATGACCTTTTCTTCACTTCGTTGAGAAAACTTAGAATTAAAGTGGAACTTTTTATCTTAAAGGAGAATATTCACAATCGAAGCATAACTTTTATCTATCTTCTATGGAAAAATTTAGAACAGACCTTTAAATTTTTTATGTCTTTAAGAAAATTAAGTACTGAAGTGGAACCTTTTTTATTTTCTTTTGAAAAAATCAGAATTGAACTGTAACTTTTTTCTTTCCTTTGAGAAATCTTAGAATTAAAGTGGAACTATTTATCTTCATGGCGAATATTCACAATCAAAGTATAACTTTTTTCTATCTTTTACGAGAAATTTAGAACAGGACTTTAAATTTTTTCACCTCTTTGAGAAAAATCAGAACTGAAGTGGAACATTTTTGTTTTCATTGGAAAAAAATTAGAATTGATCTGTAACTTTTTTTGAGAAAATTCAGAAATGAAAAGAGGAACCCTTTTATTTTTGAAAAAAATAGAATTGTCCGTAACTTTTTCATTGAGAAATTTTCAGAAGAAAACTTGAACTTTTCTTTCCTTCATTGAGAAAACTCAGATTTAAAGTGGAATTTTTTATCTTGATGGAGAATATTCACAATCAAAGTGTGATTTTTTTCTATATTCAACAGAAAAATTTAAAACAGAACTTTAAATTTTTTCACCTCTGAGAAAAATCAGAACTGAAGTGGAAGCTTTTTTCTTTGGAGAAAATTAGGATCAAACTGTAACTTTTTTCTTTTCATTGAGAAATTTTCAGAAGAGAACTTGAACTTTTCTTCACTTCTTTGGGAAAACCCTGCATTAAAATGGAACTCTATCTTCATGGCGAATATTCGCAATCAAAGTATAACTTTTTTCTATCTTTTACGAGAAACTTAGAACAGAACTTAAAATTTGCTCTGAGAAAAATCAGAACTGAAGAGGAACCTTTTTATTTTCTCTAGAAAAAATTGGAATTGATCTGTAACTTATTTTTTTCTTTGTGAAAATTCAGAAGAGAACTTGAACTTTTCTTCACTTTATTGAGAAAACTCGGAATTAAAGTGGAACTCGTTATCTTCTTGGCGAATATTCACAATCATAGTATAAAATATTTCTTTTTTTTCTTTGAGAAAATTCAGAAGAGAATTTGAACTTTTCTTCACATTATTGAGAAAACTCAGATTTAAAGTGGAACTTCTTATCCTCAGAAAAGAATTTGAACTTTTCTTCACTTCTTTGAGAAAACTCAGAATTAAAGTGGAGCTCTTTATCTTCATGGTAAATATTCACTATCATACTATAACTTTTTTCTATCTTTCATAACAAATTTAGAACAGAACTTTAAATTTTTTTCATCTCTTTGAAAAAAATCAGAACTGAAGTGGAATCTTTTTATTTTCTCTAGAAAAAAATAGAATTGATCTGTAGCTTATTTCTTTTCATTGAGAAAATTTTAGAAGAGAACTTGAACTTTTCTTCACTTCAATGAGAAAACTTAGAATTAAAGTGGAACTTTTTATCTTCATGGCGAATATTCACAATCAAAGTATAACTTTTTTCTATCTTCTATGGAAAAATTTAGAACAGAACTTTAAATTTTTTATGTCTTTGAGGAAATTAAGAATTAATCTGCATATTATTTCTTATCATTGAGAAAATTCAGAAGAGATTAATAAAGTCACATGTATTTTAAACGTGGTTTTCATATTTCAGAAAACTAAAACCCAACTTAATTAAAAAAATTCAAATATTATTAATAAAACCAGATATACTTTAAACGTAGACGTTCTTATTTGTGAAAGCTAAAACCCAACTTTATTAAAAAAAAGTCGTAAAGTAATGTTGGGAGTGAAAAAAGATGAGTACTTTAACTTGTAAAACAGGTTTAGGTGGAATACTATGAAAAGAACTAGATCTGAAATAATATAATAAAGCCTTTTGAAAAGTATTTCTTGGTGTTGGGGTATGCAAAATGTCGTAAAGTAATGTTGGGGTGAAAAAAGATGAGTATTTCAACTTGTAAAACAGGTTTAGGAGGAATATTAAGAAAAGAACATGTTCTGAAATAATATAATAAAGCCTTTTGAAAAGTATTGCTTGGTGTTGGGGTATGAAAAAAGTTGTAAAGTAATGTTGGAGTGAAAAAAGATGAGTACTTCAACTTGTAAAACAGGTTTAGGAGGAATATTAAGAAAAAAACTTGTTCTGAAATAATATAATAAGGCCATTGAAAAGTATTGCTAGGTGGTCGGGCATGTAAAAAGTCGTAAAATAATGTTGGGAGTGAAAAAACACTACCAAAAACCCATGAAAATACTAATAATATAGGGTAAATGTTGTTATTGTAGCTAGTTTAGAAAGAAAATGTCCCATCAAGGCTACCAAAAAACCTTTAAAATACTAATAATATAGGGTAAAATGTTGCTATTGTAGCTATTTCAGAAGGAGAATGCTCCATCAAGGCCACCGAAACTCTTGAAAACACTAATAATATAGGGTAAAATGTTGCTATTGTAGCTAGTTTAGAAGGAGAATGCTCCATCAAGGCTACCAAAAACCCTTGAAAATACTAATAATATAGGGTAAAATGTTTCTATTGTAGCTAGTTTAGAAGGAGAATGCTCCATCTAGGCCACCAAAACCCTTGAAAATACTAGTAGTATAGGGTAAAATGTTGCTATTGTAGCTAGTTTAGAAGGAAAATGCTCCATCAACGCTACCAAAATAGTATAGGGTACAATGTTGCTATTGTAGCTAGTTTAGAAGGAAAATGCTCCATCAAGGCTACCAAAACCCTTGAAAATACTAATAATATAGTGTAAAATGTTGTTATTGTAGCTAGTTTAGAAGGCGAATGCTCCATCAAGGCTACCAAAAACCCTTGAAAATACTAATAATATAGGGTAAAATGTTTCTATTGTAGCTAGTTTAGAAGGAGAATACTCCATCAAGGCTACCAAAACCCTTGAAAATGCTAATAGTATAGGTTAAAATGTTGCTATTGTAGCTAGTTTAGAAGGAGAATACTCCATCAAGGCAGTAGAACCCTATCATGAGCTCGTGTCAGGGCTCCTTATATGGGCATAGAATGCTGACAGGGCTCCAAATAAGGGCATAGAGTCATTAGGGAGAAAGATTACGTAATGGGGTCAATGACCTCTTTTTCCAAGGTCGATTTATTTGATGTTTCTATGTGTAATAACTCCGGGGCGAAGGTTGCACATGCGCATTGAATTCTAACGGGAACAATGTCATTGATCTAGGACTCGAGGGGGAAGTGACTTTCCGAGAACTTGATTGCGTAATCATTCGTGAATGTCATGGTGTCCAGAAATAGTATTTGTTGTTGTTGCTCGAGCCAAATGTTATGATTTTCCCGGAAACAGTTAGATCACGTGTTTCCTTCTCAGCCAATCAGAGGCTTGCTTACATATTAGCGGCGGTGGGAATATAAGGAACGGGTTTTTTGCTATAGTTTTATTAGTCTGTGAATAGAATTCAAAGGAGTGAGAAGAAGAACAGTTTTGACTTTACTCATTTGGATATATATTTGTGTTGATGGCGAGTGGAATGTTTACACTATTAGAAGTTGATAGTGGAGTTGATGATAATAGTACAAGAGCACCAAACATTCCGGTGGAAATCACGAAAGGATCACGGCTTTGTCTGGAATGGGATGCAGTATATGCAAGATATGTGATATCCTTGAGCAAATTTAAAATGGAGGATCAATTATGTTTCGCCGCTAAAGTTGATATAGCACATGTGAATAGACTTCAATGCGCTTTAAGTGCATTGGTGAAACATATTGAAGACAATAAACAGTATCGCTGATTGTAACTGCTCTGTATTATTGATGTTGTTGTTCTAATTATTCAATAAAATTGTTTCGAAATCGAAAATGTTCTCTTTCTTTTCTGGTTAGGGCTAACCAATCAGGGTCAGTCTAGAGTCAGCAGTCGGAGTGAAAGGATTGAAAAATGAATAAATTTGAGAAAGAGAGAATTAGATCAAATCTAGTGTTTATGGAAAAACATTTGATTTTGGATGATGATTTTCTCGAGTTATCTGTTAAACGCAGGATATTCTCTTGTCAGGGAACACTTGACAATATAATGAGGAGTGATTCTCCTCCATTGGACTATTGTATGAAACTTTTAAAATGTGATTCAAATGCTTATACTCAATTTATTGATATATTAATTGAAACAAGGCAGAATCATATTGTGAATATACTTTTGAAAACATTGCCAATGGATTCAATGTAGATGGCTCCCCCATCATTCGAAAGAGGTAACGTTACAGAGCTACTCCTCTCTCCCCCACTTCCCTATCGTTGAATTTATCGAACGAAGAGGATCAGTTTCGTTTTAGCTGTGAGTGAGTTGACATCGGAAACCGAAAAATGTTCTATATATGTCCATTGTGCATGTACACTCTTGGCAGTTGGAATCAATGTGAGAATTGTACAATTATTGATGACTATAGTGGAAAGTGTAAATTATGTAATCCTTGTAAATTACATAGAGGCTATGCAGTACAAATTAAAGGATGTAATTCATGTCTTGAGGAGGTGTGTGACTCTCATCCTAGAGGGCACCTGTGCTCCAATTGTCACTATGATAAATGTGATCAGTGGGAGAATACTTACCCCGCTATGATTGGAAAGAATCCCAAACGTGATTTCAGTTTATTTCTACGAGATTGGTATCGTCGCGGATTTAAATTATTCTGGGAAGAGGAATCTGGTCTACGATTCAACTGTTGGGGTAACAAGACAATCTGGTTTCTACGTCATCGCTGTGATGACACTGCCTACTATGACTATAAACCAAGTGATTTTTATTTGGCTGTGACGGAATGTGATTCACCATTTGAAAACATTGTATGTGATATTGCTTCAAATAGACAGATTGAAACTCTTGAATTTCATAATATGAATGCAAATAGTATAATTGACTATACAAAGAGATATGACAAGAGTGAAGTTACATTGTACTGTAGAAAATGTGACCATGACTTTGCAGTCAGTCAAGATCAATATACAGTGAATCCAAATGATTTACCAGCATTAGTGCTTCACGATAGTTGCCTATACATCGAAGATGAAGAAATCTAAAGTGAAGATTTAAAGACATTGTTGTATATATATACATTTTATTAATAAACAAATTCACAAACATTTTTTAAGCACTTTACTCTTAGGGCACTGAAATCAATACTATATAGGTCTGAGAGGATATTTTCCACTAGAAAGTCGTTCAGACGGGGATTGTCACTATAAATGTGGAGAAACTGCTTGTAAGTATAGCCACGACATCGGAATACAAAATAAAGTAGTGCATGGAAGCCACAGCTTTTAGTCGTTAGATCCTGCACCCTCTTCCGATTTTGAATAATAGTTTTCCCACTGCTCTCAATATAGTTGCTGATGTGGGGTGTGTAGAATGTATAGGGTAGACCAAGAGGATCAAAAAATTCAATCGTCTTCATTGTTTGAAAGATGCACAGCCAATGACCCGTCAGCACAGTCGACGGACTGCTATTAACAATAATCAAGGTATTGTTGACACTTTGAATTTTTCCAAGAAAGTCCGAGGGCAGACAATAGGATTTGTACTGGGACATGTAGGGGTCCATATTAAATACATTGATTATTTGACTGGTGTTCATGGCGCCAAGTCTAGTAGAACACTGCCTTCGGGAGTGATTTCCCAATAGGTTTCATATTGGTTTAGTGAGATTAGTGCAATACTCTCAGCCAATGGGTCGGTAAATGTACACTCTAAACGCACACTCCCCGTACGTACTATACTCATATCCTGTGTACCCGACAAATCCAGTACAATGATACCATGTGTTTTAGCAAACATATCTTCGGTTATACCATTTTCAAATAGTTGCGAATCATGATCTAGGGTTTGCATGGTCAACTCGTACAATGTTCTATAGGATCTATCAAAAGATAGATTGTAGAGTGGGATGCCGTTTACTTTGCACACAAGAGATGAAAGTCCAAACATCTCGAATTTATGTGGACATTCAGTCCATGATCCTATTGCACTAGCGCTCTTTACAAAGGCCAAAGCCAATTTCGAGGGGATTTCACCATTGATAAAGGATGAATCGGTGAAGGTGCGTGAGCCCATTGCAATATGACGTTGATTCGTGATTGTATGAGGAACAAGTAGTTTAATATTGTTGCCATTGGCTCTCAGTTTTTCCACGGCCAAAGCAACAGAACTCATAACCTGCTGTTTGCGTACATGTAGTATTGCCGAGGTGAGGGAGAGACTTACATCGGGATTACCAGCAAGTTCTTTTCTCAATATGAAATTGGAGGGTGCAAGCGTTAATTTTATATCCACTTTAACATTGGGCGGCAGCCATTGGGGTATATTAAATATTTCATGATATATTTTTCCAACTAGATGTAATTCACTAGTTGTAGCATTTTTAAGTGCATCTGTACTATCAGTATTAGTAATATATTCATATCCATTGGAGGCGCCTCTCAATTCCTTGTATGACTTGGGTGTCATCAGCATGAACTGCATATAGCTTGCATAGTTGGAGAGATTGTTGCTTGTGCTCACCAGCGTGCCATTGATGTAGACACTAATTTGACGAAATAAATTATGTAGTATACAATTTTCATAGGATATCCCATCGGCTCGAATTGGCATTGTATTATCGGATTTCCGGACTTTCATTTGCAAATCTATAAATGTGGACGATAAATCTATGAAATAGTCTTCATTGGAATAAATTTGAAAGTGGATATTATCGGAGAGGGGTTGTTGTGGATAAAATTGTTCATAGTATCCATGCTTGACACTCACATCAACATTTTCGGCATTGAATAGATTCAATGAGGCGGTGATTGAAGGTTGAGAATCCTTATGTGGTAGGTAGGACATTTTAGGAGAAGAAATCTAGTTTCGATCTGACAATTCTATTCTTCCTGGGACTTCTGTTTACAGCACGTGTCGGCTTTTTCCTTCTTTTCTTTGACAAAAGGGATGTTTTACGTTTCCGTCCTGAGTAGAGACTGATGAGTGATGCGTTGTTTCTTGACCTTTTTAAACCTTTACCATTCTGTTTTAATTTCTCGCCAAGGGTTCGCGCACTGGACCTAAGATTTTCCGAAGCACTTTTTTTAAAATCCTTGCCAGAGCCCCAATCGTATAGTGTACAGGATGCAAAATCTGTCGCAGCCGGTACAAGATATTTTCTAGCCAGTGGTAGTGAAGAGCGAAACAGCTTAGCAAACCAACTGCCAAGACCTTAGCCAGACATTGACGAACGACCTTTGTAGTAGTCCATTCCATTGCCCTGTTGTCTCGGGCCAAGAGTATTAACATAGCAGTCAATATCAGGACAAGTGAATACCACTTTTTTATTAGACATCTTGTTGTTGAACGATGGGTCGAAAATGGCATGTAATCACAGCCAAACCTTTTGAAATTGCTATTGGATCACCCAATTCGGTTCTTAGTGTTAACTGACAGAGTTCCAAATAGGAAGTGTTTACGGGAATATACTGAAGATGCTTTATATTGTAGTGATGAATATGTTCTTGATTGGTTTTTCGTTCAAGAACTCGTAGGAGGGGAACATTTGAATTACCAACCCGAGATGTTTCCACAAATGAAGCATAGAGAAATATACAAGTGTCTGTGGAGAAGGCAGGCGGGTAGTCAGCGAAAATGAAATTAGTGTTTCCGGCACTTTTACCATTGATTATATTGAGCTTAAAGCCAAGAACATCCTTTAGATTATCGTTGAGAATAACCTTTTCACTGGCAATAGGTGAACTAATGTAGATCTTGCCCTCCTCCTTTGAATAGTTGAAATGAAAAGCTCCTTTTTTACGAGTGGAAATTCTTTTATTGATAGTACGACATAAATCATTCATACAGGTGAGTTCCTCGTAGGGTAATTCAATATATGGATAATCCAACCAATTGATTTTTTGAATTTGTTCTTGATCACCTGTTGGTGGCGGCGGCCAATCATAGGGTCTAATTTTTATTTCATATTTACGATCCTTTCTCAGGATGTCATAGGTATTTTTGAGAATACAGTCGACAAGAGCCACTTCATACTTTCCGTCGAATTTGATGGTGGGGGAGAGTTTCGTCCAAAAATCACTTGTTCTATTCAGATCATTGTAGAGAGGATCAGAAACGTTGGACATGAAAGTCACATAGAAATCATTGGGCATTGTTAATATCTTCAGCACTGACCCAAGAATCAAAATCTGAGTTGTATCCTAGCCAGCGAACAAGCAACTGTTTCTTACCATGGCGTGTACGACTCTTTAATATCTTTTCAATTTGATAAATTTCACTAGTGTTTCAACTTTTTGCAGTTCATATTCATAAAAACCACCGAGAATCTCATCATCTTTGGTGTCTCGCAGTCGATAAGTTATGGGTATGGTGTCCAGGATTTTGGACACTTTAAAAAGTTCGATGCTCTATAAATAATTCCCCTTTTCAAAAATATTGGTGGTTCTATTAATTCGAACAGTATCACCAACATTGAATTTCTTCTTTTTTTTCTCTTTTCACCCTTGGAGTATTGCTTTAGAAAAGCATCAAATGTATTTTCACTATAATGAACATCCGTTGGTGTAGAGTTGGACAGAGATCGATGGGGTCGATGGTTGCATATCTGCATGATTTTATCTAAATCATGAATAAAAGCCGGTGTATTTTTCAATGTGCAATATCTTGAAATTAATAGACGAATCGTTCTTATTAATCGTTCAGCCAATGCAGCCTTTATCGGACTGTGACTATGATAAAGTGTTGTATTATATTTCAAAAGAACCTTTTGCACATGGGGATTAACAAATTCACTGCCACGATCCGATTGAATTTTTCTATACGAATCCTGTTCTAGAATACTTTCAATGACCCGAGCAACTTCAACACCTCTCTTTGACCGCAGTGGAATGGCATAGGCATAGCGACTAAAGATACTGATTGCCACTAGAATATATTTGTAGGGTGCATTGTGACGCCGTTGAACTGCGTCTAAAGTTAAAAGATCCATTTGCATTATATGCAGAGGGAAAAAGGCTTTAGTTTGTCGATATTGTTTACTGCGAAGCCTGTGATTCGATGCAGTGTGTAACTCGATTCATTTTCTAGATACTCTATTGCATTTTTCAATGTGGTGGTGCCGGAGGCTTTGGAAAGCGTTTTGGGAGAACTTAAACTTCCCACCTCGCCAATATTTTCATAGACACCTTTCAAAACTTCATCCATTTGAGCGTAAACACGTAGTGTAATGTCCACTCCCCTTTTGCACACTGGCGGGTGAATCAATTCGTCTTCGCTTTTGACTAGCAGTCACAGGTGTTGTAAAATCAGTGGTGCTGCTAGTATCTTCAAATATTGAATCTTCTTCTTTTTTGAATGGTGTTGTTGGAGGACTATATTCTCTTAGTTTCTTTAGAATTTGCTTATTGCCAATAAGACTTTTGGGGAAGTTTGACACATACAGAAAGGTGTATAGATTATCGTCAAAGGATAAGATTCCTGTACGATTCGTCACCATATCACAAATTAAATCAACTAGATTATAACTTTTTCCCTGAATTATAATTCGTTTCCCTGTGCTCTCGACTTGAACTTGATCGCCAGTTTCCAACATGAGATAAGATAATACTCTTTTACTCTGTTCTCGATAGGTCAATGGCAATAGGTTTCCAATTTTCAATACAATCGAATTCAATTCCTTCTCCTTTGATGCTGCTGCAGAATCTTGAGGAGATGTTTCCTGTTTAGAGGGATTTGTGGCAGGTCTCTCACGATATGGTTTATGTTTGTCCACACGTCGCAATGCATCTTGAAGTAAAAGCAGTTTTTTGTCGTCGGCAATATTCTCATCGTTAATGAATTTGCTTAGATTGTCTTCAAAATGTTCGATGGGCGAGAGGACAAGTTCAAATGGTGTCAATTTATAGGGTTTTGCCATTCTCACTAGAGAAAACTGTTTACAAGTCCTGCAATTATCGGTAGTAAAAGTGTGAAGAAGCTACCGCCTGCTTGAAGGAGCCGTTTTCTTTTAAATTTTTTCCCTTGTTTTTACAAGCCAAGGCGCGTACAGTGGAACGATGTTGCTTTGTCTGTTGTCTAACACCTTCTGGCAGTTGAACATTGCCCTCAGTTAAATTTAAACAAAGTTCAGATATTAGATTAATGAAATCATTGTCAACCCCATGTTTGAGTATAGCCTTCCTAAGCAAGGGTTTTGAAGTGCTTAAAACGGAGAACAGATGCCGTTGTTCGTGTAGTTTCTTCAGTGTCATAATGGTGACTAATAGTCTTTTCTACTGTTCACCGGAAGATATACTGTAATTTCATTGTTGAAAATGTCGGTGACTACACGTAGATCCTCGGGCGTGCTCTGATTAAGATCCAGCAAAATGTAACCGTAGGGCTTGCTAGTCGCCTGAGTGTACGCTGACAACAGAAATTTAGGAACGCCGGGGTATATCTGCTTATTGAGAGTTATGAGCGAGCTAGAATCACGAACGACTCGATAGATAATATAGACAGTGCAATTCAAAGCAAGGGTTCGCATACATTTGCTCTGATGAAACAGATTGTGTAGAACCAGAGTAACGGAAATGTGTTCATGATGGGAGCGAACGGTGAACAGTTGTAGCATTTCCTGTGAGAACTGTTCAATGGATTCAGCCAAATCATCAATAATCAACCACGAGTTCGATTCAATACTATTGAAAACATCAAGTCCTCGTATGAATTGTATTGGTATGGTTGTGGCAATAGCTTTTATTTTATCATAGGACTCCTGCCAAATACTATAGCAATAGTAGATTTTTTTCGGCTTTTCCAAAAACATTTTATCGCAATTTTGAATTATTCTAGCTAAAAGTGTTGTTTTCCCCGACACTGAGGGACCACACAGAAACGATCTGAAGGGTGTTTTAAATTGATACATGCTGCTGTTGGGGACAACAGTCGGACTACAACTAACTGTAAATCATATGTGCTCAATGAATAAGTAGTAATAATTTTCCCATGGATCTATCTATTCAAGAACAACAAAAAAAACAATATTTCATGGCAGCATTTATTTCGACACTGCATGAAAACAAATATTTGCAGTCAACATGAACTGCACAACGATCAAAAATAATAACACTTGTTCAACAAGAGCAATTGACAAAATTTCTCCGGTGGTCAAAATGAAAACTATTTGCAGTCAACATGAACACAGGGCAATGATTTAGACACTTTATAAATAAACACTTATTGTCTTTAAAAACACTTTTCTGTACAAGACTTTATGTACAATAAAAAAAAACACTTTTTGTCCATCATCAACTTAAACACTTTTCTATAAAACACTTTTTGTCAACTTAAACACTTTTCTATACAACACTTTTTGTACAACAGAAAATACACACACTCAGGGAACTAGTAGCACAGTTGAACAGTTGATTACGGTGAATTTAAAGGTGTGTGGGTTCCCCCCTCCCCCCGGGGACCGCGGGGCCGAAGGCCGGCCGGCCGCGGGCGGGACCCCCCCCCACCCCCCTGGGCGGCCGCGGGAAGGGACCCCCCCCCCCGGGGGCCGCGGGGCGAAAAACAATAGTTGTCGTCACTGCTACTGCGGGTTAGGTTAGTGGTTGAGGTTGGGTTAGTGGTGGTGGTGGTGGTTAGTGCTTGGGTTAGATTAGTTGGTTAGGTTAATTTATGAACAGGTTGAGGGGTGGTTAGTTGTAGTCAGATTAGGTTAATTTATCCAGACCAAGTTGATTGCGATAGTCAATGCATTCAACTCGATCTGAAATACGGTAGTGGCCGTGGGGTAGAACACTCACACCATTCTCGAGCACATAGACCTTGTCGGATATACACGACATTGCATTCTTTTCCACTCTCACAGTATAATTTCTATACTGTAGAGAGCGAATTGCAAGCACTTGTGCTCTCGGCACTAGGCTACTTTCTACACAGTCTCTGTACACGCTCATGTTGAAATTGCTCTTTAAAAAATGTGTAGGCACCCCTTTACACGCCTTCTTTTCTTCCCCACTATGAGTTTCCACGCAATAGACTTTGGGACCCGGGAACACCCCCTGGATATCAAATCACTCCCCGTCTCTGATTTTAACATTAATAGTTGGTTGGGGGCTTGACGTTTCACCAGCTCGGGGTAGAGTGATGGATTCCAGTTGGTGAAATCCATCCGCGAGCTGATGTGTTCCCCCTTTTGCAAATCACCCAATAAATCCAAATCTTCAGTCCCATTTACCTTTAACAGCAGAGAATCTGTATCCCCATAGTAAACTTGAACCTCCCCCTCCCGTGGCCATTGCACCTTGCACACATTGTAAAAGAACGACAACATGAGCTTTTTGGAAATTTCTAGTACTGAACTGCCACCTGCAATATTCTTGTTCAGTACTACATTTCGCTTTCGCCTGTGTAGAAGAACCATGCCGGCCTCTATGCTCGTGAACGATGTAAAATTGGGGTCGGCAATAATTCGTGCACACTCTAGAGGGTCAGTCACGACGTCACAGCGAGATCTATTACGAACGCTTTCACACATTTTGCCAAACGCTGAATTTAGGATGAGCTTATACATTTCCTTCTCCACCTTTGAATTTGCCTTAGAGCGTTTATCGACAAAGGTGTCGATAAACGTTTTCAAATAGGGTCGCTGATTGAACTGCAGGACCCTGTGTATTTTGGTGATCTTGAAGCCGTTGCTCACCATCCAGTGCAAAAGCACATGGTGAACAACGATATTCTCTTTAGGGTCCAAATCAATAATCAGTTTCTGTTTAGAGGGAGTCCAGTGCATCCCCATATCCTCAACCAATGAACGATTGTAGGGGCTCAGAGAGTCCCTGCTCACGGGCCGATTGATACAGGGAAAGACAAAATCTTTGACTGAGTCGTGAAGCGCCAGCGGAATGTGACCATCAACTTCAAAGAACCATCCTTGTGGCCCATTGTCCTCGACGGTGGTAATGTCGGGGAACTCACAAGGATTCTCAAGCCATTGATAGTTCCCACACGGCAAAGAGTAGTTGGACATTGCCGAGGGGTACAATGAGTTCATGTCCAAGAACACTGCATTTGACTTTGCACCGGTGCTTTGTCCGCTCGGATCGGTTGATAAGACGCGGTCCCCATGAAAAACATACCCTCCCCTCATTGAACGCTCTACAAAAAGGTGCTGATCTACATCGGTGATTAGGCCTATTTCCTCCCTGCTAATTTTTAAAATTAAATCCATTACTAAATGGGGTGTAGAAAAATAATATCCTATATCTAACCCGAACTCTGAATAGATCTGGTCTGTATTCTTACAGACTATATCCAACAGAGTTAGAACGTCACTGGCCAAGTACAGTCTACAATAATCCCACCCATTTTTACAATCCCCCTTGGACCACACCTTCTTGGCAAACTCATACTCCTCGGCTGTGCATTCACTGTTGGTCAGTGAATTGTAAAAAGCTTCAATTGGAGGTAGTTTCTCCTCACTTAAGCGTGCGCCAGAGCAGTAATAATCGTATGCGTATATACCTTTGCAGGTCAACAGGTCATACATTTCACTGTCTGGAAAGTGCTGTTTAAGCAAGGGAAAGCTATCAAAATTGTCGCTTTTTTGCACTTGAATCAATTGACTCAATGCCTTGGGGAAGAAACTAAAGGAATCTAAAAACCTGATTTTATTCCAGCACATATGCCCATTATCCACTGCCTGCCATTTCAGTTCGAGAAGCAATAACTTCTCAGCTGATTTGGGAATTATGTTGTAGGTAAATGAACTATTTACCCATGAACAATCTACTCCCCCTCCCTCCCTGTGCATATGTGCCAGTGCCGGTAAAATAAATTTTAAATCATAATTGGAATTATGAATAAAAACAGGGATAAAAAACTGCTGGCTAACATTTAAATTACACGATTGATGCGCAACCCCTCTAAAATTACTACCCCCCGAGGATATTTCCTGCCACAAATGGTCATGATCTCTGACTTTCCCCCTCCCCCCACGTTTCCCTTTAGTCCCCTTATCCACCTCTGCAAACTCCCCCTTACATACCCAACATATTTTTTGATTTTTAATCGCGAGACGATCCTCTGCAGACAACACCATTGGATAATGGGTATTTCTCAAACGAGAAATAGCACCATTAGCCGTGCCAATCAGTTTAGTCAATGCCTTGACCATGCACTCCCGCTCATCCAATGTTTCAACTATTTCTAACAACCGCATGGTGTTAGAACTGTCTCTTTGCGCGTGGGCGTAGGACACTGCAATAGCCTGATGTTCTTTGACTCGGTTTGGATATTGTGGGTCATTCACCTCCACCAGCTTAGCTTCACAATCCAAAGATATTTTGTTGCACTGGAGAAGGGTGTTTTGGAAATTTTTGAAGCGTAGAATTGCCCTATCCCCTGAAACCGTTTCCACTGTCTGGTAGCCGTGGCGGCTACAATGCCTCATAAGATTTTGTAACTTTAGTTCAGTCCAAAATCTAGAGAGGCATGTTGGACAGTAGAAACGTGTCCCCCTAGTCTTACCCTCCCCCAGAACTCTACTAATGTCAGTGATAGGGTTAAAATGACCGATTGTGTTCGGTTGACTAGGTGGTGTGTAAAGCAACCAAACCCATTGTTTAACCAAATCAACTGAGGGACCCCTTACAGGGAATACCACCCCCTTCTTTTTAGAACGAGTTCCATGTTCAAATTCTGTTTCGTATTGTACCACAGTAACGCCGATATTTAAGTGGGCATTAGCCCTTTCAAAAATATCAATGGATCGAAGCGTTACTGGGTATTTCCCCTCTAAACAAGAAAAATCTACAATGGGGAAATGGGACCCTTCCTTCCCATGTATAGCCCAATTGTCTAAATTCGTCTTGGTAGCGTCCCGAGCTAGAGGCTCGAATGCTGATATGAGGAAAGCATATCTGAAACACTTTTGATCTGTTTCAAAACAGATCTTCTGGACACCTTTACAACCCTCTAGATCTGGATTATAATTTAAAACTGTACCCGTGCCCCAATGCCCCCCTCTTAAAATAAAATCTTTCTTAAATTTACAAATATTAACATTTAAATTTTCAACAAAAAGAACTAGAGACCCACTACCATTTTCATTAAAGTTCTCGAGATGCGTTATAATTTGATCGACCCAATCTATGAAAGCTCCCTCAAAATTTTCTAAATTTGGATAAACCAAACGCATCTCGGAATGTATAAAATGATAGTAAACCTCACTTTTTCCCTCATTCAAATAAAAAACCTTTAAAACAATGGAGACCTTAATTGAATCCCTACCTCCCCACAACTGAATTTGATTCTCCAGAAGTGCACGAATTTTGTCTACATATGCATGCACAATTTCTACGGGGTCATAAACAAATTTTCCCCCCATTAGTGAATTAAAAGGATCACCAAACGTTGCAGTGAAAACAACTATATTATTTAAAATTCTGTTGGACAGCTGAAAGTCTGGGAGAGTTGTACCCCCCTCCCCCTCTTGTATATTACCCCCTCCCCCAAGCTGTTCAACAATATCTGGCGAATGCTCCACTTCAGTTGTTTGAAGTGGAGTCGTTATGGTATCGGAGGTTGGAGGGTTCCCTGTTAATTTCCGGGTAAAATCGTCTAAAATTTGCAATGTGTTTGGACTCAAGTCCCCCTGTTCAACTGTGCTATTATCTAAATTAAAAAGAAAATCATCTAAAAACTCGTCAATATTAAAAGGTACTTCAATGCTATCGTCCCATGTTAAATTGTTGGGGGACTCCACGTGTGCCTCCTCTTCTTCCCCTTCTTCACTGGACGGCGAATATGGGACCAATGCTCGTCCAACCTACAAATGAAAAAATAGCTTATTTTCAAAGTGTTCAAATCACCCCTACTGCTTTTAAAATTTGGATTATTATTGCTTAATAACATTTGGTTAATTCAACTGAAGATAATCTAAGATATGACATAGAAGGCGACAATTTGTTCGTTTATTTTCAGTGTTCAATTTTTTTTTTCGCGACACTTTCCCGCAGCGCTTCCCGTGGCGTTTCCCTGGCCCGTGGCGCATCCTGTGGCGCTTCCCTGACCCATGGCGCATCTCTATGGGGCTTCCCTGGCCCGTGGCACATCCCTGTGGCGCTTCCCTGACCCGTGGCGCATCCCTATGGGGCTTCCCTGGCCCGTGGCGCATCCCTGTGGCGCTTCTCGGGCCCGCAGCGCTTACCGCAACGCTTCCCCGCCCCACAGCGCTTCTCGGACCCGCGGCATATCTTATATTAGTATAAGATATTTACAGTCTAAAACATCGCATGACATAGTAGGTTTTGATTTTGTTCAAACAATTCCTCCAAATAAAATTTCATATTAATACTCTTTATCTGCTCTGGGAAAAAAACCTTACTATTACCAGAATATAGTGCCTTTTTTTTGGCTTCACTAATCTAATTTAGCAAAAGGTGAATGCATGCACTTGACGTGATTCAAAAGGGAGAACATTATATTTCCATTGGGGAGAAAAAATCTTTCAATATTCCCGTTGAGATATACTTTTACGCAGTGTTCGAAAATGGTGCATGTAGAAAAGGCCTATAAAAGTTGGATGAAATTGATAGATATTTCTATATAATAGGTAGGAAAAAAATGCTTACATTTGCAAAGTCCCTCTGGACTTGGGCACCCGAAGGACCAGGTAGTGTGTGTTGGAGGGTGTATGGGGCGGCGTCGCTATGTTCTTGCGCGACTGGGCCGGCTATTTCACGATCTTGCATAGATGAGCCGGCAGGGTTCTCCATATTATAAGAAGCCACCCATTCTCTTTTCGGTTTTTGACCGGGCTGTATGGTGGCTGCCTCGTCATCTCTGGCTTTCTTGGATGGAGGGGGCACGCATTCTTCATAATTGGCCTTAAAAAGAAGAGAAAAAATTAGTATCTAAATAATTTGCCCCTTTTTTACAGAAAGAAAGTTAGTAACTACAATTTTGTTTAGAAAAGTATTGCATTTTAGTAAAGCAAAAAACCCATATTCTCTCCCCCTAAATTTAGGAAAATTAACCCACCCTAAGTCTACCCTCTCATTGAGTTAATCATGTGTTTTATTCAAGCGAAAGCCATATCTTACTACCTTTTATTCAAATGTTATAGCTAAAATCACTAAATGATGAAGAAGACAATTATGGTAAAAACAATCTTTCTTTTCTATTTTGTCACTATTAAAAGTGCTAACCCCCTCCCCAGCAAAAAATCCTGGATTCACGCTCCCCTCCCGGGAATATAAAAGAAACTTTATCGAAAGAAAGCTTGAAAATAATCTGTTTCTCTTCTCCAAAATAGCGCATTGCGTCTGCGCCTAATTATTACAATTGCCTCAAAGTGTTTTAATTTTGACGGAGAAACAGTTCCTTTTGACTTTGCTGCTGCGTTCGTAAACACATAGGAAAAGGGGTGACAGCTAATTTTAACCTCCGGCCCCAAATTTAGGAAAATTAAGCCATCCCTCTCATTGAGTTAATCTTGCGATATATTCAAGCGAAAGGCATATCAAAAAAGAATATATCTTACTACCTTTTATTCAAATGCTATAGCTAAAATCACTAAAATATCAAAGAGAAATGGTTAGACACTGAAGTTGAAGACAATTATGGTAAAAACAATCTTTCATTTCTATTTTGTCACTATTAAAAGTGCTAACCCCCTCCCCAGCAAAAAATCCTGGATTCACGCTCCCCTCCCGGGAATATAAAAGAAACTTTATCGAAAGAAAGCTTGAAAATAATCTGTTTCTCTTCTCCAAAATAGCGCATTGCGTCTGTGCCTAATTATTACAATTGCCTCAGAGTGTTTTAATTTTGACGGAGAAAAACACCCCATTTTGATCTGAGAAACCTTTTACAGGAAGTGCTTTAAAAGGGTGACAGCTAATTTTAGGCCTCGTGCTGGAGCATTATGTCAAAACCAGAGCGGCATTTTCATTAAAAATTGACAGAAGTCAGCGGTCACTTTAGCTGGAAATATATAAGGAAAGAAAATTATTTCTTTTTGCGAGAATTTGGGATTGTAAAACAATGGCAGGAGGGGGGTTAGGTTTTGAGGGTAAAAGAATATATGTTATGTTTTCCTAGTGTGTATAATGATGTTTGTATGGTTTGGGGGGGGGGGGGTTTGGGGTAAAGGAATATATTTACGTTTTAGCTGAATATACTGGAGGACGTCCAAGGAAAATTCATTTGAAAATAAAAATGCACTTATATGGTAAATTGTAGTTGCCAAGGCTTCTAATTCATCAATATTATCCATTTTAGTTGTTTACACGGTGTCAAAATACTTTCTGATAATTTAATCACATTGCATGTCCATTATATACGAAATCTCAAGGGCGAATTGTTATGTAACGGGGAAATCATATGTAAGCAGGCCTCTGATTGGCTGAGAAGGAGGATGTATCCGACTTGCTAATTGGCTGAGAAGGAAACACGTGATCTAACTGTTTCCGGGAAAGTCATAACATTTGGCTCGAGCAACAACAACAAATACTATTTCTGGACACCATGACATTCACGAATGATTACGCAATCAAGTTCTCGGAAATTCACTTCCCCCTCGAGTCCTAGATCAATAACATTGTTCCCGTTAGAATTCAATGCGCATGTGCAACCTTCGCCCCGGAGTTATTACACATAGAAACATCAAATAAATCGACCTTGGAAAAAGAGGTCATTGACCCCATTACGTAATCTTTCTCCCTAATGACTCTATGCCCTTATTTGGAGCCCTGTCAGTATTCTATGCCCATATAAGGAGCCCTGACACGAGCTCATGATAGGATTCTACTCAAGGCTATCAAAACCCTTGAAAATACTAATAGTATAGGTTAAAATGTTGCTATTGTAGCTAGTTTAGAAGGAGAATGCTCCATCAAGGCTACCAAAACCCTTGAAAATACTAATAGTATAGGGTAAAATGTTGTTATTGTAGCTAGTTTAGAAGGAGAATGCTCCATCTAGGAAACCAAAACCCTTGAAAATACTAATAGTATAGGGTAAAATGTTGCTATTGTAGCTAGTTTAGAAGGAAAATGACCCATCAACGCTACCAAAATAGTATAGGGTAGAATGTTGCTATTGTAGCTAGTTTAGAAGGAAAATGCTCCATCAAGGCTACCAAAAAACCCTTGAAAATACTAACAATATAGGCTAAAATGTTTCTATTGTAGCTAGTTTATAAGGAGAATACTCCATCAAGGCTACCAAAACCCTTGAAAATACTAATAATATAGTGTAAAATTTTGTTATTTTAGCTAGTTTAGAAGGAGAATGCTCCATCAAGGCTACCAAAAAACCCTTGAAAATACTAACAATATAGGCTAAAATGTTTCTATTGTAGCTAGTTTATAAGGAGAATACTCCATCAAGGCTACCAAAAACCCTTAAAAATACTAATAGTATAGGGCAAAATGTTGTTATTGTAGCTAAATTAGAAGGAGAATGCTCCATCAAGGCTACCAAAAAACCCTTGAAAATACTAATAGTATAGGGTAAAATGTTGCTATTGTAGCTAGTTTAGAAGGAGAATACTCCATCAAGGCTATCAAAACCCTTGAAAATGCTAATAGTATAGGTTAAAATGTTGCTATTGTAGCTAGTTTAGAAGGAGAATACTCCATCAAGGCTATCAAAACCCTTGAAAATACTAATAGTATAGGGTAAAATGTTGTTATTGTAGCTAGTTTAGAAGGAGAATACTCTATCAAGGCTATCAAGGCACAGCTAAGACAGCAGAGCTGCTGCAGATTTCCATGAAGGAATCAGTTAATAGAATTACAGCATGGCTGAGGGTAAATAAATTAAGGATTAACATGGCTAAGTCTAACTTTATTATTTTCTCGCGATCATCAAACTTTTACCCATGGATCAAGGAATTAGATATGCCCAATGGCGTTATAAAACGGACTGCGTCTTTTAAATACCTTGGGATTGTAATAGATGAAACTCTATCTTTTAAGGAA